>JARQWZ010005130.1:0-15000 GCA_033150135.1 Gobio occitaniae
ACACTCTATAACACACACTATAACACACACACACTCTATAACACACACTCTATAACACACACACTCTATAACACACACACACTCTATAACACACACACACTCTATAACACACACACACACTCTATAACACACACACACTCTATAACACACACACACTCTATAACACACACACACACTCTATAACACACACACACTCTATAACACACACACACTCTATAACACACACTCTATAACACACACTCTATAACACACACTCTATAACACACACACACACTCTATAACACACACACTCTATAACACACACACTCTATAACACACACACTCTATAACACACACACTCTATAACACACACTATAACACACACACACTCTATAACACACACACTCTATAACACACACTATAACACACACACACTCTATAACACACACTCTATAACACACACACTCTATAACACACACTCTATAACACACACTCTATAACACACACTCTATAACACACACTCTATAACACACACTATAACACACACACACACTATAACACACACACACTCTATAACACACACTCTATAACACACACACACACTATAACACACACACACTCTATAACACACACTCTATAACACACACACACACACTATAACACACACACACTCTATAACACACACTCTATAACACACACTCTATAACACACACACTCTATAACACACACACACTCTATAACACACACACTCTATAACACACACACTCTATAACACACACACTATAACACACACTCTATAACACACACACACTCTATAACACACACTCTATAACACACACTATAACACACACACACTCTATAACACACACTCTATAACACACACTCTATAACACACACTCTATAACACACACACTATAACACACACTCTATAACACACACTCTATAACACACACTCTATAACACACACACTATAACACACACTCTATAACACACACACACTCTATAACACACACTCTATAACACACACTATAACACACACACACTCTATAACACACACTCTATAACACACACTCTATAACACACACTCTATAACACACACTCTATAACACACACTCTATAACACATACTCTAAAAAACGACAAAGCTCAGAAATTAAAATATCCACAACCAGTCAAAAGTTTTTGAAAAAGTAGTCTGTTAATCTCACCTTTGATCCAAAATACAGTAATATTGTGAAATATTTTTACAATTTAAAATAACTTTCTTCTAAGTGAATATATTTTAAAATGCAATTTATTTCTGTGATTCAAAGCTGAATTTATCATCACATGAGGAATCATTCTAATATGATGATTTGAGCTCAAGACACATTTATGATTATTATCAGTGTTTTTCAGGATTATTTAATGAATATAAAGTTCAAAAGAACAGTATTTATATGAAGATATGAAGCTTTTGCAACATTATTAATGTCTTTACTGTCACTTGATCAATTTAATGCGACCTTGATGAATAAAAGTATTCATTTCTTTAAGTTCTTTCACCCAATAATAATAATAATAATAATTCTTACCGACCCAAAACTGTTGAACGGTGTTACAAAGCTTCATATTTCAGATAAATACTGTTCTTTTGAACTTTATATTCATTAAATAATCCTGAAAAACACTGATAATAATCATAAATGTGTCAAATCATCATATTAGAATGATTTCTGAAGGATCATGTGACTCTAATGATGATAAATTCAGCTTTGAATCACAGAAATAAATTACATTTTAAAAAAAATATTCACACAGAAAAAAAGCTATTTTACATTTTAATAATATTTCACAATTCTTTTTGTATTTTTAATAACATAAATGCAGCCTCGGTGAGCAGAAGAGACTTCTTTGCAAACGTTTCACCGGTAATGTACAAAAAGTTTTTTGGACCAATATTTATTACAATAATTATTTTGAAATGCATTACTAAAACATTTAAATTGTTAATAATAATTGTATTAATAATTCTCTTATCATTTTTAAGAATTTTATAATTAAAGTGTGATTTAATTATAATTAAAAATGTATATTATCTTAACGCATTTTACAGATTATAATTTTATTATCAATGATATGCCATTATAGTTTGTTAATATCTTTTATTAGATTTAATTTAAATTTTCTGTTATCACTATATATTTACTTAAAGCAACACGCCACTATTTTTGAAAATAGGCTCATTTTCCGACTCCCCTAGAGTTTTCGTCTCCGTTTTTGATCTCCAGGTCTGGCGCTAGCACTGTTAGCATAGCTTAGCATAGATCATTGAATCTGATTAGACCGTTAGCATCTCGCTCAAAAATTACCAGAGAGTGTTGATATTTCTCCTATTTAAAACGTGACTCTTCTGTCGTTCCATCGTGTGCTAAGACCGACGGAAAATGAGAAGTTGTGATGTTCTAGGCCGATATGGCAGGAACTATTCTCTCATTCCTGCGTAATAATCAAGAGCTGTGAGCCGCCCCATGAGTGCAGCGGCGCAATGATATTACACATCTAGGCTAACTTCAGTCAACATAACCAACGGGACGACTAGGGTTGGGTCCCGAACTCGGTACTTTTAACGCCACCGACCGAATTATGTCTTTTATACCAAGTACTGACATAAACACACCGAATCTCACGATCTTCACGGCAACCCGTCAAAATAAAAGTCCGGTTTATCTTGACAAATACATCACTGATGTACAGTAGAATTTAGATGCGTCTCAGTGTAATTATAATACTAACACTAATATAAATGTTTATTTTTTGTTTGTAATAAATTACAATTTTTCTACCATGTTTTCATTTTAACCGTATAAAGCTCAGTTGTGCCTTTGTATGACAAAAAAAAGTGTTTAATTAAATTAAAAGATAAATGAAATTCATGTTTTGTGTTCATTTGATTACCAGAAAATACACAACACAGAATTAGTGGGAAATCTTTTCATAGAAATTAAATTGAATTCATAAAAACAACCATATAATTAATTAAGTAGCCTACAATTTACTGGTAAATATTACAGTCAACAAACATCACGGACGATGGCAGACAGACCATAATGTCAAAAACACTTCTATAAATTACATACAGTTTCTTTACGGTTATTGATGTATCACTAAAGTACCGAAAAAAGGTTAAAATGTGAATGCTGGGACTATTTTCAGCCGCTGCGTAATATCATATCAAGAGAGATGCTAACGGTCTAATCAGATTCAATGATCTATGCTAAGCTATGCTAACAGTGCAGACCCGGAGATCGGCTGAATGGATGAGAAAACGCTCAACTCAAGGGGAGTCGGAGAATGAGCAAAAATAGTGGCGTTTCTTTAAAATTGTAGTAATTTTGTTGTGTTTTTGCCTTTTTTTATTGTTTTTAAAAAATATATACATCTATACAGTTATTCTTTTTTTAGTTTTAGTTATTTCTAGGGCTGTCAAAAGATTAATCGCGATTAATCGCATCCAAAATAAAAGTTTGTGTTTACGTAATATATGTGTGTGAACTCTGTTAATTATTATTTATATATAAATACACACACAAGCATGTATATATTTAAGAAATGTTTTTAATTTTTATATATAAAACGTTTATATTTATATATATTATATAAATGTATATACATGCAAATATTTCTTAAATATATACATGAATGTGTGTGTATTTATATATAAATAATAATTAACAGAGTACACACACATATATTATGTAAACACAAACTTTTATTTTGGATGCGATTAATCGCGATTAATCTTTTGACAGCCCTAGTTATTTTAGTACTTCAAACTAAATTAAAAAATATTACCCTGTCAAACTAGCTGAAACAAGTTTGTTTAATTTTAGCTAGCGCTAATAACCCCAGGCATTTGCCGACTCACTGTAGTAATTGATGTTCCGGATCCAGTTGTGCGTCCCAGTCTCTGTTTGGATCGGCATGGGCCGCCGACTCAGGAAATCTTCGATAACCGTGAGCGTTGATAAACTCTGACTGTAGGAATCACAGATAAACGAACCAGTGTGAGCGTTGACGTTAGCATGAAACAGCAGCTGAAGGTACCTGAGGTTTCCCACCTGAACACCAGTATCTTATCTCCTCGGCTGACGCTGTCATCAATCAGGTGGAAAAGCAGAACCATCTTGGCCGAGTTCTCCAGAACACCCGTCTGGTAGTTGCTCATGATGTCTTTCGCCTAAAACGAATTACATCATATTCATGAGCTCATTAACATACAACCATCAACATTTACATATGAACTGCTCCAACGTGCATAATTGAGCCTTGGCTCCTATTGAAACAATTAGATTTCTTATTATTCCGCCATTAAAGGGTTAGTTCAGCCAAAAATGTAAATTGTGTCATTAATGACTGAGCCTCATGTGGTTGGACACCCGTCAGACCTCCGTTCATCTTCAGACACAAATGAAGATATTTTAGTGTAAATCTGATGCTCTGAAAGGCCTCCATTGGCTCAACTTTACACTCTCAAGACCCTTAAAAGACACTAAAGACTAAAGTTACAAAGTCCATCTCACTACAGCGGCTCTACAATAACTTTATGAAGACGAGAATAGTTTCTGTGCGCAAAAAAACCCTAAATAACGACTTATATAGTGATGACGATTTCAAAACACAGAGTCATGAAGCTTCGAAGCGTTATGAGTCAGTGAGTCGATTCAGCGGTTTGGAGCGTTATGAATCAGTGAGTCGATTCAGCGGTTTGGAGCGTTATGAATCAGTGAGTCGATTCAGCGGTTTGGAGCGTTATGAATCAGTGAGTCGATTCAGCAGTTCAGAGCATTATGAATCAGTGAGTCGATTCAGCGGTTTGGAGCGTTATGAATCAGTGAGTCGATTCAGCAGTTCAGAGCATTATGAATCAGTGAGTCGATTCAGCGGTTTGGAGCGTTATGAATCAGTGAGTCGATTCAGCGGTTTGGAGCGTTATGAATCAGTGAGACGATTCATGATTCAGATCGCGTGTCAGATTGCGTGTCAAACCGCCAAACTGCTGAAATTTGGCGATTCAAACCGCTGATTCGACTCACTGATTCATAACGCTCTGAACTGCTGAATCGACTCACTGATTCATAACGCTCTGAACTGCTGAATCGACTCACTGATTCATAATGCTCTGAACCGCTGAATCGACTCACTGATTCATAACGCTTTGAAGCTTCATGAGGCCGTGTTTTGAAATCGTCATCACTATATAAGTCGTTATTTAGGGGTTTTTTTGCGCACAGAAACTATTCTCGTCTTCATAAAGTTATTGTAGAGCTGCTGTAGTGAGATGGACTTTGTAACTTTAGTCTTTAGTGTCTTTTAAGGGTCTTGAGAGTGTAAAGTTGAGCCAATGGAGGCCTTTCAGAACATCAGATTTACACTAAAATATCTTCATTTGTGTCTGAAGATGAACGGAGGTCTGACGGGTGTCCAACCACATGAGGCTCAGCCATTAATGACACAATTTACATTTTTGGCTGAACTAACCCTTTAAAGTCTATGGCAGCCCGTAGAACCGTTTGTGGGAAAGTTATGAAATCTGGCACACTGATAGAGGACTGGCCCAACCTTAACCACACCAATTTTGGAGTCTCTAACTCAATCCCTCTAGCGCCACCACCTGTCCAAAGTTTTACTCATGTTTACGATTGCACCCTATGACGCTATTTCCCGCCATTTTGAATTTTCCGAAAAAGCTACTTTTTCGAACTCGTCCTAGGCCGTTGCTCTGATTTTCACTAAAATTGAACCAGATCGTCTTCTGACGGTGCTGACAAAAAGTTATGAAATTCAAGTTGATTCGTCAAATTGTTTTTGATAAACGCGGAAACAAATTTTACCTAGCTGTTGCGAAAATACACTTAAGGCTATATCTCCGCAACGCTTTATCGTATTCAAACCAAACTTGGTACATGTCATCACAAGCATGACCTGAGGCAACATGCAGCGTTTCGGCGCAGCGCCACCTACTGGTCCGGAGATGCGAAAAATGGCTATTTTTGCTTATAACTTCTGAACCGTTTGTCCAAAAATAATTGAAATCCAATTTTACCATATCGGCCATTTTTAATTATGTGCTAAAATGCTGTATTTTATGAACACATGAACGGATTGTTACGAAACTCGGTATGGGTCATCAGCACGATGCCCTGAAGGAGCCTGAGAAGTTTAAAAACGGCGCCACCTAGTGGAGAATTATTTCTTTTTCAAACGCTTATAACTTTGGGTGTGGTTGACTTATTTTCATGGGAGTAACTTTTTTTGTCTCCTGAATCCTTGCCGAGTCCAACAATACCAGACTTGCCAGGTTTCGGCGTATGGTTTGTACAGCGTTGTAATTTAGCGCTTAAAAAACGTTAGCTGATATCTTCGAAACCGCTAGTCCGATCGAGACGAAACCAGCGTCAGAAGTTCTGAAACATAGGTCGATAGCTAAACGCTAATACCCAAATGTCAAAATATTGATAGTAAGGGGGAGTAAAATCCAATCAAAGTCAGGTGTCAGTCATTTTTTACGTGTTTTTTCATATTAATGTCTATAACTCCAGAACAAAATGAGATATTTTAACTAAAATTGACACACATATGTATGGGCTCACTCCGCAGACACATACAAAAATGGTGGGATTGTGCCTCTTGGTGGCGCTATAATAGAACAAAACATGATATTCCTATACACTACAATGCATTTTTCAGCCTTTTGCCTAAAATCATCTTAAAATGTGTTTAATTGCTCATTGCTGCCGTTTATCTGACACTCCCAGCCATTTTGGCATGTCTTGTCTTCTTATTTGCACTTGGCCCCGGTATTGCTGCTTGCAGCTTTAATTATTATTGTTATCATCATTAGTAAATAAAGGCTTTACCCATTCATAGGTGATGACTTGGTTGGCCTTCTCCTGCAAGGGGTTCAGGGGGCCCAGGGTCATCTTACTGTTGGCAGGGTCGGAAGACTTGCCCTTCATTCCCGGGGCGGAGCAGCGAGTCCCGCTGGAGTTGAGGTCATCCAGGTCAAGATCCTGCTCATTGGCCAGATTCTCCTTCTGCAGAGCTTCGTACAGAACGTCCGGATGATTCCAGATCTACAGACACAAGATGTGAGCACATCGAGCACTCCTCATCACCAGCAGGGTTCCCACTGTTTTTCAGCGATCATTTTCCAGGATATTTTAAATTTTACAACAGTGAGAATAAAACACAAGGATCACTCCTAAAGTAATACATCGCTCTCTAAGTCTTTAACAGGCGCACAGTTTATTGCCATGACTTAACTATAAAATCAGTTTTTAATATGAGCTCTTAATCATACATTATGACTAAGGAAGCTTGTTTCCGCCACAGAATTTAAAAAAATTTTTTATCTTGCTATTCTGAATTTTTTTCTTCTGTAATTGTGATTTACTCGCAAAAAAAAACTCTTTTTTCCCTCAAACTTTTGGACTATGTAAATTCTGAGAAAAGTAATAATTGCAAGATATAAACTCGATATTGCGAGAAAAAAAGTCAGAATTTCGCAATTGTGACTATATCTCAAAATAATTCTGAGTGAGATCGCACCCCTATGGGTGTTGGTTATGGGGTTGAAAACATGCGGAACCGGCTCCTTTAGTCTATAGCCTCTGGCCAAAAATCCTCCGATGACACAAAATGACCATATTTGCGTCATCGGAGGATTTTTTCCAGAAATAAAATGCATAATTCTCTCGTCTCAGGGGGATATGAGGGGGGAAAGTACCATAATTCCAATATACTACCGGCTTTCTACTGATACAAAGCCTAATGCTAAATCACTGAAGTTACCCTTTAACTTTTAAAAAAATAATTTTCCAGGACAACAAGTTTTTCCAGGACATTTTACATTTTCTCTAACTTTCCATGTGTTTTCCAGGACTGGAAAATGTATCATACATTTTACTGGAGTGAGATGGACTTTGAGATGGACTTTGAGATGGACTTTGAGATGGACTTTGAGATGGACTTTGAGATGGACTTTGTAAGTGAGTCGATTCCGCGGTTTGGAGAGTTATGAATCAGTGAGTCGATTCAGCGGTTTGAGGCGTTATGAATCAGTGAGTCGATTCCGCGGTTTGGAGAGTTATGAATCAGTGAGTCGATTCAGCGGTTTGAGGCGTTATGAATCAGTGAGTCGATTCAGCGGTTTGGAGCGTTATGAGTCAGTGAGTTGATTCAGCGGTTTGGAGCGTTATGAATCAGTGAGTCGATTCAGCGGTTTGGAGCGTTATGAATCAGTGAGTCGATTCAGCGGTTTGGAGAGTTATGAATCAGTGAGTCGTTTCAGGGGTTTGGAGCGTTATGAATCAGTGAGTCGATCCAGCGGTTTGGAGCGTTATGAATCAGTGAGTCGATTCAGCGGTTAGGAGCGTTATGAATCAGTGAGTCGATTCAGGGGTTTGGAGCGTTACGAATCAGTGAGTTGATTCAGCGGTTTGGAGCGTTATGAATCAGTGAGTTGATTCAGCGGTTAGGAGCGTTATGAATCAGTGAGTCGATTCAGCGGTTTGGAGCGTTATGAATCAGTGAGACGATTCAGCGGTTTGGAGCGTTATGAATCAGTGAGTCGATTCAGCGGTCTGGAGCGTTATGAATCAGTGAGTTGATTCAGCGGTTTGGAGCGTTATGAATCAGTGAGTTGATTCAGCGGTTTGGAGCGTTATGAATCAGTGAGTCGAAACAGCGGTTTGGAGCGTTATGAATCAGTGAGTCGATTCAGCGGTTTGGAGCGTTATGAATCAGTGAGTCGATTCAGCGGTTTGGAGCGTTATGAATCAGTGAGTCGATTCTGATACAAAGCCTAATGCTAAATCACTGAAGTTACCCTTTAACTTTTTAAAAAATAATTTTCCAGGACAACAACAAGTTTTTCCAGGACATTTTACATTTTCTCTAACTTTCCATGTGTTTTCCAGGAGTGGAAAATGTATCATACATTTTCCAGGTTTTCCAGGACAAGTGGGAACCCTGACCAGATGTGTATGTGTGTGTGTGTGTGTGTGTGTGTGTGTGTGTGTGTGTGTGTGTGTGTGTGTGTGTGGTCTCCGCACCTTGCAGCAAACACAGAAAGCTTTAAGCGGGTTGAGCCCGAGCCATCCGGTGTTCCCGGCCTCCCGGAAGCGGTTCATGAACTCTGTGTAGAGCGCCCTCTGCAGGCGGGAGAGCCGCACCAGGATCACATGCTCCTCTTTCGGGGGCAGCTGTGTTTGGAGAACATCATGACCTCGTCTGGGAAGATGGAAAACAGATTTGCTTTATTTTTAGTCCAACTCAAACTCAATCAGAGCCATAGCCTTGAGGGCAGCGCTGAGATATAACACAACACAGATTTATTTATCTCATGGTCCGCTCCTGATCCGGTGCTCCTATCGCTTCCGGTCTCGCCAATAAAAGTGCCCAAATATTATATATTTTTTTTAAAAAGTCAAATTTAACTTAAAACAACTTGTTGTTCTGCACCTAAACGTCCTTACTTGAGAAGCAAAAATTGTAGAAAATAAATGAATATTCTTATAAGAATAACAACAATATTATAAAAAATATTGAATAATAATAAGGTAAATGTAAACAAATTCAATAAAAAGAACAAACATTATTATTATTTGTTCTTTTTATTTTTACATTCATTTTATCATTTACATTATTCTTCTTATTAAATATTTATTGTTATAGTGAATATTAATGTTTACATTTATTGGGAATTGTATTGATTACATTTATTCATATAATGGATATTCATTTATATATAATTTACATATTATTAGATTATATGTAAATGAAAATCCATTACTATCAATAATAATAAATAATGTAAACAATAAATATTTAATAAATAAATGTAAATACATATTGAATAACAAAATGCAATATTTATGAAGTTATTTACAAATTTAAGTAAATAGAAATAATAAATATTTAACAATAAATGTAAATATTAATTTTCTATTATAATAATGATGATAATAATAATCATAAATAAATAATTATAAATACCCATTAAAACAACAAAACCCACAATAATATTTACAATAATATATAGACAATACTTTTTAAAATTATAACAATAACAATAATAAGTTAATAATAATACATTCACAATCAACAAACAATAATAATTACTTATTATTAATAACAACAACAATACATACTTAATAATAACAACTAATGCTGTCAAAATTATTAAATCACATCCAAAATAAAAGTTAATGTTTACAGAATATATGTGTGTGTGTGTGTGTGTGTGTGTGTGTGTTTGTGTGTATGTATATATAAAAAATATACATATAAAAAAATAAAAACATATATATATATATATATAAATAAAAGTTAATGTTTGCATAATATGTGTGTGTACTGTGTGTGTGTGTGTGTGTGTGTGTATATATATATTTAAATAAATAAATAAAAGTTAATGTTTGCATAATATGTGTGTGTACTGTGTGTGTGTGTATATATATATATATAAATAAAAGTTAATGTTTGCATAATGTGTGTGTGTGTGTGTGTGTGTGTGTGTGTGTGTGTGTGTGTGTGTTTTGTGTGTGTATATATATATATATATATAAAAAATATATATAATTAAATAAATAATAATGTTAAAAAAAATTATTCCTATAATGGATATTCATTTACATATAATTTACATATTATTATTAGATTATATGTAAATGAAAATCCATTATTATCAATAATAATAAATAATGTAAACAATAAATATTTAATAAATAAATGTAAATACATTTTGAATAACAAAATTCAATATTTATGAAGTTATTTACAAATTTAAGTAAATAAAAATAATACATATTTAAAAATAAATGTAAATATTAATTTTCTATTATAATAATAATCATAAATAAATAATAATAGATATCCATTAAAACAACAAAACCTACAATAATAATATATAGACAATACATTTTTAAAATTATAAAACAATAATACTTATTATTAATGACAACAAAAATGAATGTTTACATAATGTGTGTGTGTGTGTGTGTGTGTGTGTGTGTGTGTGTGTGTGTGTGTGTGTGTGTGTGTGTGTGTGTGTGTGTGTGTGTGTGTGTGTGTGTGTGTGTGTGTGTGTGTGTATTAGGGCTGGGCAAATTAACGCGTTAACGCGGGCGATTAATTTTTTCAGCTTAACGCAATTAAAATATTTAACGCAAATAACGCAGCGTCCATTTTTATATCCATTTTTGTTACATGATCATCACGCTCTTATTCATGTAAATGCTTCCAAGCGTGACAAGACACAACAGCGAACGCGCTGTATGCCAATGTCCTGTGTGTGTGTGTGTGTGTGTGTGTGTGTGTCAGTGTCCTGTCTGTGTGGATGCGTCTCATGTCAGTTAATCAAGGGACACACACACACACACACACTCGACGCATAGATAGACTCGCGTCAGTTTCCTGCTCACATCGAGTTCTCTTTTGCTCTTGAACAAACAATAACACAGAGGATTTTGAGTATTCTCATATTAGGAGTCTTAAATTGGTTAAATAACGTCTTAAATGAACTTAAAGAGTTGTGAGGAAATGAGATGCGCGTGACAGCGCGTGAGATCCGCGGCTGTTCTTAAAGTGACAGTAGCACTGATGATGATGTCATTAATGTTCATCAAAGAACAACGGGAACAGAGAAAATTGTAGCTTTAATGATGATTCATCTATATTTCATTTATTATTTATGCAGTTAAGAAAGATAACTATTACATTTCTGTATATGTATGACAGGGAAGGCCATGGGTAAATATAACATTTATTATTTTGGGTTTATGTAAAGATTTAATTTAAGTGAACTTAAATTAAAAGTTGTTTTTTTTAAGCCTAATAAATGTTGAAATTGGGAGCTTTCAGTTATACTGTAATGTAACGTCATTATGAAACATTAGACACTTTAGTATCAGTGATACTGGCCTTCATTCATAAAAATATGACAATACAACACATATTTAAAATATGCTGTCTTTAAATTGTTTACACATTACTTTGGAGAGTAACTGAAATTATTACAATATCAAAATATTAAAAACGTAAAATATTACAAACTTGCGATTAATCGCGATTAATTACAGAAAAAAGTGCAATTAATTAGTTAATTTTTTTTAATCGATGCCCAGCACTAATATATATATAAAATAAATATATAAATAAATATAAAATATAAATAAATAAATACACACATGCATGTATATATTTTAGAAAAATGTGTCATATTTTAACATGTTATATTATGTATATACAAGATAAACTGTATAAATATATATGGACATGACAGAGTGTGTGTTTATATATTATAGACACACTAACACACACACACACACACACACACACATATATACAGACGTGCTCAAATTTGTTGGTACCCCTCCACAAAAAATGAAGAATGCACAATTTTCTCTGAAATAACTTGAAACTGACAAAAGTAATTGGCATCCACCATTGTTTATTCCATATTTAATAGAAATCAGACTTTAATTTTGATTTTTTATTCAACATAATATTGTAAATAATAAAACTAATGAAAATGGCATGGACAAAAATGATGGGACGCTAACCTAATATTTTGTTGCACAACCTTTAGAGGCAATCACTGCAATCAAACGTTTTCTGCAGCTCTCAATGAGACTCCTGCACCTGTTAACAGGTAGTTTGGCCCACTCTTCCTGAGCAAACTGCTCCAGCTGTCTCCGGTTGGACGGGTGCCTTCTCCAGACTGCAAGTTTCAGTTCTTTCCACAGATGTTCGATAGGATTCAGATCAGGACTCATAGAAGGCCACTTCAGAATAGTCCAATGTTTTGTTCTTATCCATTCTTGGGTGCTTTTAGCTGTGTGTTTTGGGTCATTATCTTGTTGGAGGACCCATGACCTGCGACTGAGACACAGCTTTCTGACACTGGGCAGTACGTTTCGCTCCAGAATGCCTTGATAGTCTTGAGATTTCATTGTGCCCTGCACAGATTCAAGGCTCCCTGTACCAGGCGCAGCAAAGCAGCCCCAGAACATAACCGAGCCTCCTCCATGTTTCACTGTAGGTATGGTGTTCTTTTCTTTGAAAGCTTCATTTTTTCGTCTGTGAACATAGAGCTGATGTGACTTGCCAAAAAGCTCCAGTTTTGACTCATCTGTCCAAAGGACATTCTCCCAGAAGGATTGTGGCTTGTCAATATGCATTTTAGCAAATTCCAGTCTGGCTTTTTTATGTTTTTCTGTCAAAAGTGGAGTCCTCCTGGGTCTTCTTCCATGGAGCCCACTTTCGCTCAAAAAGCGAGGGATGGTGCGATCAGAAACTGACGTACCTTCACCTTTTCAGCTTGTATCTCTTTGGCAGTTATCCTTGGTTCTTTTTCTACCATTCGCACTATCCTTCTGTTCAATCTGGAGTCCATTTTCCTCTTGCGGCCGCGCCCAGGGAGGTTGGCTACAGTTCCATGGACCTTAAACTTCTTAATAATATTTGCAACTGTTTTCACAGGAACATCGAGCTGCTTGGAGATGGTCTTGTAGCCTTTACCTTTACCATGCTTAGGGTTGGGTATCGTTTGGGTTTTTTTCGATTCCGGTGCCAAACCGATACTTTTAAAACGGTTCCGGTGCCTAAACGGTGCCTGAACCGATACTTTTTTTTTTTAAAGGCCACAAAACAAGGTGGATGACATTAAATGGCTTTTTATTTTTTTATTTAAATTGAACCATTTATTAAAAGTTTAATGTATACTTAAATGTATGAATATAAATAAATACAAAACAATTTACTTATTTACAAATTATAATTGACTTATTTACAAATTCTCAGTAAAACCTAAGCCACCTAACCCAACTACAACAGGCCTAATATAACTCTAAATAACAGTTACAGTAATAACAGCAGTAGGCCTAGTCTGTATTCTTGGTCTGCTACTAACCAGCTTCGAGCTTCAGCTTTATTTTGAAATATGATCATATTTTATATTTTAGAACGCATCGCCTTAATGTTTCCATGACGACGCGCCATGTTTCTCACATGACACACAGCAGCCGCAATAGCGCTGACAGCTCAGCTGTATCGGGTTTATTTCGGTTTTTCTTTTTATTCAAAATATTCACAAACTTCTTAACTGTGTCACGAACTATCTGATGTTCAAATGTGTGAGTGAATGTGTGTTAGTTGATCTATAAAGCGCAATGAGCGACGCCATGTTAGTTTGCGCCTCAGAATCGGATCTGTTGGATTTACAACATTTGAGTGCATTCTCGGCTTACGAAATACATGAAAGTAAGTGACCAGTGAACTGGAAGAAGAATAGAGTAAACGATATAGTTACTATATAATGTGCATGTATCTGATGTGAATAAAACATGTAACCTTAGTCAAATTATAACCGTCTGAAAGGATTGTCATTGCCGCTTTCATAGACATCTGTGTGTGTTTTTGCTAGTAACGTTAGCCTACTTATGAGCATTTAAATGTCTGAAACCTGAAATAAACATGATGTGGTTGAAAACACTGAATAGTTGTCATGAGTTGTGATGTGACCAGCGCTGAGCGTCTGTCTCTGGCTCGGTGCCAGCCAAAGCGAAAGCACGTTTGAATTTTGGCACCGAAATGATGAACCGAAATCTGCGTTCTGATTCGGTCCGGTACATACCGGTTATATAAGTACCGGTGCCATATTGGAACCGGATTTCGGTACCCAACCCTAACCATGCTTGTCTATTATTTTCTTTCTGAGCTCCTCAGACAACTCTCTCCTTTGCTTTCTCTGGTCCATGTTCAGTGTGGTGCACACAATGATACCAAACAGCATAGTGACTACTTTTCTCCATTTAAATAGGCTGAATGACTGATTACAAGATTGGAGACATGTGTGATGCTAATTAAAGAAACTAATTCGTTTAAAATATCACTATAATCCAATTTTTTATTTTCTTTTCTAAGGGGTACCAACAAATGTGTCCAGGCCATTTTAGAATATCTTTGTAGAATAAGCAAT
>JARQWZ010005130.1:20000-86205 GCA_033150135.1 Gobio occitaniae
TTAAATTGCCTGCACTAAACTCTGGATCAGCTCTCAAAATGTGTTCATTTAACCCGTTATGCGCAGAGAGCATGATACAATTCGCATCACGGTACGATATGCACCACGATACTGAAGTCACGATACGATACGCATCACGATACTGAAGGACACGATACAATACGCATCACGATACTGAAGGATACAATACAATACGTATCACGATACTGAAGTCACGATACGATACGCATCACGATACTGAAGGACACGATACAATACGCATCACGGTACGATATGCACCGGGATACTGAAATCACGATACGATACGCATCACGATACTGAAGTCACGATACGATACGCATCACGATACTGAAGTCACGATACGATATGCATCACGATACTGAAGTCACGATACGATATGCATCACGATACTGAAGTCACGGTACGATATGCACCACGATACTGAAATCACGATACGATACTGAAGTCACGATACGATACGCATCACGATACTGAAGTCACGATATGATATGCATCACGATACTGAAGTCAAGATACGATATGCATCACGATACTGAAGTCACGATACGATATGCACCACGATACTGAAGTCACGATACGATACGCATCACGATACTGAAGTCACGATACGATACGCATCACGATACTGAAGTCACGATACGATATGCATCACAATACGGTATGCATCACGATACTGAAGTCACGGTACGATATGCACCACGATACTGAAGTCACGATACGATACGCATCACGATACTGAAGTCACGATACGATACGCATCACGATACTGAAGTCACGATACGATATGCATCACAATACGGTATGCATCACGATACTGAAGTCACGGTACGATATGCACCACGATACTGAAATCACGATACGATACTGAAGTCACGATACGATACGCATCACGATACTGAAGTCACGATATGATATGCATCACGATACTGAAGTCAAGATACGATATGCATCACGATACTGAAGTCACGATACGATATGCATCACGATACTGAAGTCACGATACGATACGCATCACGATACTGAAGTCACGGTACGATACGCACCACGATACTGAAGTCACGATACGATACGCATCACGATACTGAAGTCACGATACGATACGCATCACGATACTGAAGTCACAATACGATACGCATCACGGTACTGAAGTCACGATACTGAAGTCACAATACGATACGCATCACGGTACGATACACACCTTGATACTGAAGTCACGATACTGAAGTCACAATACGATACGCATCACGGTACGATACACACCACGATACTGAAGTCACGATACTGAAGTCACAATACGATATGCATCACGATACTGAAGTCAAGATACGATATGCATCACGATACTGAAGTCACAATACGGTACGCATCACGGTACGATACACACCACGATACTGAAGTCACGATACTGAAGTCACAATACGATACGCATCACGGTACGATACACACCTCGATACTGAAGTCACGATACTGAAGTCACAATACGATACGCATCACGGTACGATACACACCACGATACTGAAGTCACGGTACGATACGCACCACGATACTGAAGTCACAATACGATACGCACCACGATACTGAAGTCACGATACGATACGCACCACGATACTGAAGTCACGATACTGAAGTCACAATACGATACGCATCACGGTACGATACGATACGCACCACGATACTGAAGTCACGATACTAAAGTCACGATACGATACGCACCACGATACTGAAGTCACGATACGATACGCATCACGATACTGAAGTCACCATACTGAAGTCACGATACGATACGCATCATGATACTGAAGTCACGATACGATACGCATCACGATACTGAAGTCACGATACGATACGCATCACGATACTGAAGTCACCATACGAGTGAGGGCGAGAGAGAGTGAGTCTGCGGTCATTAGTTGATTTACTTGTTTGTGTGTAGGTAATACATCGTCAAATATGTTTAAACTTAAATAGACTACCTATACAAGTAGTTATGTCTCTGTATTAATTTGTCCTGTTATTGACGTAATGCGCATCATTGACAAAATGCGCAACCAGATGTTTGAATATTCGTGGTTTTTTTTTTAGGGAATATTCGAACGTCATTTTTGAGCAATTCTGACAGCCCTAACACACACACAGAACAGTAACTACAGAACTATGGTAATGAGAACAGGATAGAAATGTACTTAATCATTCAAATAACATCACAACATAAACATGCAAAACAATTTCCCATTTATTTCTTTTGGGGTACAACGAGACCTAGAGCTGTTCTTGACCGTTTTCGTGAGATTCACTCTTTCTTTGGTTCACAATGGCTGGATCCCAAATGCCACACTTCTATGCCCTTTCGCTCTTGTGGACTCACAATGGCTGCCGCGTGTCCGCACGTGCATAAGAAAGGAATGTTATTTCACTATTTAAGATAGCCCGTCGGCAGGCTGAAAATCACATAAAAAAGTCAAGTCCGAGTCTGATCCCGAATGAACCAATAACAGCTTCTCCAGCCTGTGAGCGCGTGCTGAGGTGTGTAATCAATAGATATCACACGATCTGTAACAATGCAATACTAACACACATAAACACATGTTTTACTCACATTAGTGTGTTCCAGCTTTCCTGACAGATCCAGAAGCACAGCGTTGTGTTTAAATCTCAATATGTCTGCAGATCCAGTCTCCACCTGTGTCTTGTTTACAAACGAATCCGCGGTTAAATGAAGCGAACAAACGTGCAGTTTTTAGCTCCACGAGTCGGTGGGCGGGGCTTGAGGCGGTGATGTCAGTGGTCGACATATTCTGAGATCTCTCGTTTTCTGGCCCTGGTGTCAATAAAAGCTTTTCTTTGACTAACAAGTACGTTTTCAGCTCTGAGACTTAAAGGATATTCTTATATCACCATGAACTTTTATATATCAAAGGCTCAAAGGAAAGTTGATTTCTCAATTCATCACCCCTTTAACATGGAAATCACTCGCTCCAGACGCTCTATTCGCCTCTTTCGCGCGAACTGGACGTCCATCGCGCCGCACTAAACACGTCTATCGCACCGCAGGACCTCCAGACGCGCGTCAACTCGTCTTTACATTGACTTAAAGGGTTAGTTCACCCAAAAATGTAAATTGTGTCATTAATGACTGAGCCTCATGTGGTTGGACACCCGTCAGACCTCCGTTCATCTTCAGACACAAATGAAGATATTTTAGTGTAAATCTGATGCTCTGAAAGGCCTCCATTGGCTCAACTTTACACTCTCAAGACCCTTAAAAGACACTAAAGACGTCGATACAAAGTCCATCTCACTACAGCGGCTCTACAATAACTTTATGAATCGGCGACAATAGTTTTTGTGCGCAAAAAAACCCCTAAATAACGACTTATATAGTGATGACGATTTCAAAACAAGGCATCATGAAGCTTCAAAGTGTTATGAATCAGTGAGTCGAATGATGATTCGGATCGCGTGTCAAACCGCCAAACTGCTGAAATTTGGCGATTCAAACCGCTGAATCGACTCACTGATTCATAACGCTCTGAACCGCTGAATCGACTCACTGATTCATAACGCTCTGAACCGCTGAATCGACTCACTGATTCATAACGCTCTGAACCCCTGAATCGACTCACTGATTCATAACACTCTGAACTGCCGAATCGACTCACTGACTCATAACGCTTCGAAGCTTCATGAGGCCGTGTTTTGAAATCGTCATCACTATATAAGTCGTTATTTAGGGGTTTTTTTGCGCACAGAAACTATTCTCGTCTTCATAAAGTTATTGTAGAGCCGCTGTAGTGAGATGGACTTTGTAACTTTAGTCTTTAGTGTCTTTTAAGGGTCTTGAGAGTGTAAAGTTGAGCCAATGGAGGCCTTTCAGAGGCATCAGATTTACACTAAAATATCTTCATTTGTGTCTGAAGATGAACGGAGGTCTGACGGGTGTCCAACCACATGAGGCTCAGTCATTAATGACACAATTTTCATTTTTGGGTGAACTAACCCTTTAAAGGACTTTACCCAGCAGTCAAAGCAGCATTACCTCACTAAAAGAGCAGACAAAAGGAAGACCATTTGGGATCCAGCCTATATTAATGTTTTGGAGTGCAGAGTAAGAGTGGGTGACGTTCATACTTGTGCTCATCATTGAGGATGTGAACCTTGAAGGTTCGAGGTAAAACCTGGGCTGGATCTGCGTCGGGGGGAATGGACTCAGCAGCAGGCAGCCAGAGATTAAACTCAGCCAGCCAGTTCTGTAGTGTATTCACCTGGAGAAGAGAGGAAACATGAGAAACAAAACTCTCCAACAGAAGAACTCAATCCAACCCCTGTGGTCTGCGGTGCTTGGACACTCACAGGTACAATGGCGAGGACCGTTTTGGCTCCAGTGTGCCGCAGCAGGACGTCGATAAAGGAGATGACCTGTAGGGTTTTGCCCAGGCCCATACTGTGAGCCAGAATACAGCCGAAGCCACTGCTGCTCTTATAGCGCTCGAGAGACTCCACCAGGTTATCATACAGAAAACGAATGCCTCCAATCTGACAGAGAAAGGAAGAGACATTGAAAATTAGGGCTGTGTATCACCAACAATGTCACGATACGAATCACGATACTGAAGTCACGATACGCATCAAGATACTGAAATCACGATACGCATCACGATACTGAAGTCACGATACGATACGCATCACGATACGATACGATACGCATCACGATACTGAAGTCACGATACGCATCAAGATACTGAAATCACGATACGCATCACGATACTGAAGTCACGATACGATACGCATCACGATACGATACGATACGCATCACGATACTGAAGTCACGATACGATACGCATCACGATACTGAAGTCACGATATGATAAGCATCACGATACGATACGCATCACGATACTGAAGTCACGATATGATACGCATCACGATACGATACGCATCACGATACGCATCACAATACTGAAGTCACGATACTGAAGTCGCGATACGCATCACGATACTTAAGTCACGATACGATACGCATCACGGTACTGAAGTCACGATACGATACGCATCACGGTACTGAAGTCACGATACTGAAGTCACGATACCATACGTATCACGGTACGATACGCATCACGATACGATACGCATCACAATACTGAAGTCACGATACGATACGCATCACGATACTGACGTCACGGTACAATACGCATCACGATGCTGAAGTCACGATACGATACACATCACGATACTGAAGTCAGGATACGATACGCATCACGATACTGAAGTCACGATACGATACGCATCACGATACTGAAGTCACGATACGCATCACGATACTGAAGTCCCGATACGATACGCATCACGATACTGAAGTCATGATACGATACGCATCACGATACTGAAGTCACGATACGATACGCATCACGATACTGAAGTCACGATACACATCACGATACTGAAGTCACGATACGCATCACGATACTGAAGTCACGATACGCATCACGATACTGAAGTCACGATACGCATCACGATACTGAAGTCCCGATACGCATCACGATACTGAAGTCCCGATACGCATCACGATACTGAAGTCCCGATACGATACGCATCACGATACTGAAGTCCCGATACGATACGCATCACGATACTGAAGTCACGATACACATCACGATACTGAAGTCACGATACGCATCACGATACTGAAATCACGATACGCATCACGATACTGAAGTCCCGATACGATACGCATCACGATACTGAAGTCACGATACGCATCATGATAATGAAGTCACGATACGCATCACGATACGCATCACGATACTGAAGTCACGATACGATACGCATCACGATACGATACACATCACGATACGATACGCATCACGATACTGAAGTCACGATACGATACGCATCACGATACGATACGCATCACGATACTGAAGTCACGATACGATACGCATCACGATACGATACGCATCACGATACTGAAGTCACGATACGATACGCATCACGATACGATACACATCACGATACGATACGCATCACGATACTGAAGTCACGATACGATACGCATCACGATACGATACGCATCACGATACTGAAGTCACGATACGATACGCATCACGATACGCATTACGATACGATACGCATCACGATACGATACGCATCACGATACGCATCACGATACTGAAGTCACGATACTGAAGTCACGATACGATACGCATCACGGTACTGAAGTCACGATACGATACGTATCACGGTACTGAAGTCACGATACTGAAGTCACGATACCATACGTATCATGGGACGATACGCATCACGATACTGAAGTCACGATACGATGCGCATCACGATACTGACGTCACGGTACAATACACATCACGATGCTGAAGTCACGATACGATACATATCACGATACTGAAGTCATGATACGATACGCATCACGATACTGAAGTCACGATACGATACGCATCACGATACTGAAGTCACGATACGATACGCATCACGGTACGATACGCATCACGATACTGAAGTCACGATAAGATACGCATCACTGATTCTTATTAAAGCTACTGTATTAGTTCTTCAGTAAAGAGCAGAGAGTGATTTTCTCTTTGTCTTTTGTTGTTGTATTAACATTAAAGGGATTTTTCACTCAAAAATTAAAATTCTGTCATCGAGAAATAAATACAGGTTTGGAACAACATTAGAGTGAGTAAATAATGACATCATTTTAGAGGTGAACTGTCCCTTTAAGGCCAGCCTGTTCACTATAGGCTGCGCCGCTGTCAATTAAAGACCTGCACACATCTAATATACAGACACACACACGATTTTACTTTAACTTTAGACATAACCGACTGTGTTTATGTTAACCTTGTGTGTATTTGACTGTATCGCTTTGACTGAGTGCCTAGAAAAGCACTATATAAATGTAATTAATTATTATTATTATTATTATTATTAGCGCAGTAAGACGACTTAGTCCAGTAATCGCGTGTTTGACAGGCGTTTAGTGCGCGCGCTCAGAAAAGCGCATGTTAAACCGCGCACGCAAATGAGCCGGCAAGGCTTTAAAACGCATGCAAATAATGTACTTTGGTGATTGTGAATAACTATAGAGATCCGTGAGTATAACTCTACCAATAATGTGTGATGTGAATGTATGTCGCGTTGTTCAGTATTGGGATGGAGGCAAATTATAGAATGTGTAGAAAAAAAATTAATTAAATGCAAAAGCACGTATTGAACCGTGAATGCCGTACCAAACGGTTCAATATTATATTGAGAAGTGTGGCATCCCTAATCGATATTCTGAGCACAGCCCTATTGAAAATGGATTCCATGTCCAAGTAAAACGGAAAACTACTAGAAAAAGGTTAATTAAATGTGTGTACCTGGTGTGGTTTAACAGCGCCTGCGAGCTGCGGGGCGAGGAACAGGTCCTCCTCTTCTCCAGGGTGGTTGATATTGACCATAACTCTTCCCTGGGCATCTGGCAGATTGATGGCATCGTTCACATGAGACCCGCTACTCTCCTCTGCACCTGGAGTGACGGAGCGATCTTCGTTGTTGTCCTCCTCACTGCTTATCCGCATGGCATCTTCATCACCTGAACTCAACTCAATCACATCTGGAACAAAAGAAACATCAAGATACCGGGATATCAAATTAGATATTAGAGACTTACACTAGATCGGCAAAAGTGTTGTGACGTCTGCCTTCCCATTCTTAATCTGTAGGGTTTAATATGGAGTTTGCAGCTCTAACAGCTTCAGCTCTTCTTTCCTCAAGGTTTAGGAGTGTGTGACCCTCAGCATGCGCTGACCCCGCTCTGTGACCCTCAGCATGCGCTGACCCCGCTCTGTGACCCTCAGCATGCGCTGACCCCGCTCTGTGACCCTCAGCATGCGCTGACCCCGCTCTGTGACCCTCAGCATGCGCTGACCCCGCTCTGTGACCCTCAGCATGCGCTGACCCCGCTCTGTGACCCTCAGCATGCGCTGACCCCGCTCTGTGACCCTCAGCATGCGCTGACCCCGCTCTGTGACCCTCAGCATGCGCTGACCCCGCTCTGTGACCCTCAGCATGCGCTGACCCCGCTCTGTGACCCTCAGCATGCGCTGACCCCGCTCTGTGACCCTCAGCATGCGCTGACCCCGCTCTGTGACCCTCAGCATGCGCTGACCCCGCTCTGTGACCCTCAGCATGCGCTGACCCCGCTCTGTGACCCTCAGCATGCGCTGACCCAGCTCTGAGACCCTCAGCATGCGCTGACCCCGCTCTGTGACCCTCAGCATGCGCTGACCCCGCTCTGAGACCCTCAGCATGCGCTGACCCCGCTCTGAGACCCTCAGCATGCGCTGACCCCGCTCTGAGACCCTCAGCATGCGCTGACCCCGCTCTGTGACCCTCAGCATGCGCTGACCCCGCTCTGTGACCCTCAGCATGCGCTGACCCCGCTCTGTGACACTCAGCATGCGCTGACCCCGCTCTGTGACCCTCAGCATGCGCTGACCCCGCTCTGTGACCCTCAGCATGCGCTGACCCCGCTCTGTGACCCTCAGCATGCGCTGACCCCGCTCTGTGACCCTCAGCGCTCTGTGACCCTCAGCATGCGCTGACCCCGCTCTGTGACCCTCAGCGCTCTGTGACCCTCAGCATGCGCTGACCCCGCTCTGTGACCCTCAGCGCTCTGTGACCCTCAGCATGCGCTGACCCCGCTCTGTGACCCTCAGCGCTCTGTGACCCTCAGCATGCGCTGACCCCGCTCTGTGACCCTCAGCGCTCTGTGACCCTCAGCATGCGCTGACCCCGCTCTGTGACCCTCAGCATGCGCTGACCCCGCTCTGTGACCCTCAGCATGCGCTGACCCCGCTCTGTGACCCTCAGCATGCGCTGACCCCGCTCTGTGACCCTCAGCGCTCTGTGACCCTCAGCATGCGCTGACCCCGCTCTGTGACCCTCAGCATGCGCTGACCCCGCTCTGTGACCCTCAGCATGCGCTGACCCCGCTCTGTGACCCTCAGCATGCGCTGACCCCGCTCTGTGACCCTCAGCATGCGCTGACCCCGCTCTGTGACCCTCAGCATGCGCTGACCCCGCTCTGTGACCCTCAGCATGCGCTGACCCCGCTCTGTGACCCTCAGCATGCGCTGACCCCGCTCTGTGACCCTCAGCGCTCTGTGACCCTCAGCATGTGCTGACCCCGCTCTGTGACCCTCAGCGCTCTGTGACCCTCAGCATGCGCTGACCCCGCTCTGTGACCCTCAGCATGCGCTGACCCCGCTCTGTGACCCTCAGCATGTGCTGACCCCGCTCTTTGTGTCTTAGTTGCTGTTGTTCCCAATGGCTTCCACTGTTATAATCCCACTAACAGTTGAGCGTGGGATATTTAGTGGTGAGGAAGGGCTTATTGCGATCCCAGTGTGTGTATGTGGAGTTTACCATCTCTGAGGGTGGGCAGCTGAGGGGGCGGAGCTTCTTTAGGCTCGGCCTCATCTCCGCTGCTGTCCAGACAGATCACTTCCTGTTTGAGACCCGGCACTGCAGTGGACAGATCTGACCGCAGCGACACAACACACCTGATTAACTCACTACATCACAGGCAGGTAAGATGGAGGAGTGGGCGGAGCTAGGCGAGTCTCACCTGTGTGAAGCGGGAAGTCTTTCCGCTGCTGTTCGAGACGCCGCCGTCTCTCCAGCTCCTCCTGCTGGGCGGCTTTAGTTCCTGCTTCCAGCTGGTGCTCTGTTAGGAGCTTCCTGAAGCCGGAGGGAGAGATGCAATTAGCAGGAAGATAAATGAGTGTAAAGTGATCAGCAAACATCAGATCTTCAGTGTGGGCGAATCCACCCAGAACATGACCAAAATAGAACACGAGATAGACATGATTTCCTGTTGTGGGACGCTTATCGTGTCTGAAGGGCAGAGACAAAACAAACCGGATTTAACGGAGCAACAGTTGGGTCGGGGAAGTGAACTGGGTTGAAAACAGTGAGCTATGGAGGTTGCAGGGCTCCAGACTTACTTAGCCCACTGGCCCCCAACTCAACATTTTAGGGGCACAACCAGAAATTTAAGGGCCGCACACTGTAAATCAACATGCTAACCAAATCTGCTAATGTCCACTGTATTACTAATAGGGATGGGTATCGTTTTAACGGTATTACTACTCTTACCGATACTGCTTATCGATCCGGTACTTTAACGGTTTTCTTATCGGTTTTATTATAGGCCTACTGTATTTTTTTTATTTTTATAAAATAATTAAGAACATAATTAACATGGCTTTATAATATGAAAAGTAAAATATCTATAGCAAAAGAAACAGCAATGTTTGAACAACAATATAAAACATCTGTGTGTAAATGGACCAGTGTGCAGCATTCAGAAGATCTGCTAACATTAATATTACAGTAAAGAACAAACCTACAAAGAAATCTAATAAGTAATGAAATGTAAAATAACACTGCATAGTTTTCACTGCATAAATTGATAGATTAATGCTTATAAAAGCTAAAGTTATTCATTCAAGAGACTCTTTGCCTTTTGTTTGTTGTGAATTAATGGCTCAATCATCAGCAGGTTTATTAGACGCTGCCCCTTTAAGACCGAATGCAGAACTAATAATATCATATTCTCCTATTTCTCCAAACTATTTACACCCATTTAAGATATAAACTGTTAAAGTAACTACTCTCCAATCCGGTCATTTTGACACCGGCTATTTGTTGTTTATTTGATGGCACATGAAGCCTAAAATATTAAGTGCAAGCCGGTCCATTTCGCAGCACACACACACACACACACACAAGCCGCCTTGAAGTTGGAAACAGCGTCTCTTGCGCGGATTATTGTGCATTTAATATCTGTTTATTATCAACCACATCCCGCAGTTTAGCAACAGTAGAGACTGCAGTTTACAACTATCACTGAATCTGACGTTTAGTTGAGGGAGAAATGAAGGGAAGGATGAGCTCGACAAACACGGCTAAAGGAAGAGTTTTACCTCATATCATCTTTTTAATAATTATTGGAAGCCGAAATCGAAAATAACATTAGATTAATATCACAGCACATCCCTAAAGTTTAAGCAGACTAAACTTTAGTGTAGTTCTCTTGGCCATCGTCACTCATTAAGCTGAGTGTAGTTCTCTCTCTCTCTCATCATGGACAAATGGTTTAATATTCTCTCATATAGAAACGGCTGGCAAAGATAGAATTTGCCAGATATAACGTCTATCAATTATAATTAGTAAGTGTATGTTCTTAATTTCTTCAGTATGACAGCAGGCAAATTTACAGGTCGCACATGAATAATTCAGTTGCACACTCAAATTTTCAGTTTGCAATATTTCAAGTAGGGATGCACCGATGTATCGGCCGCCGATATTTATCGGCCAATTTATTTTATCAATTTACAACCTTCGGCATATCAGCTATATCATGAGAAAGGCCGATATAACAGACCGATGGTTTATTAATGAACTGCGTGAAGGCTGTAATCTCTGCTGCATAATCCACGATTATATTGCATATTCCTGCTGCGCTGCAATGCGGACAATGGAGACAGAATCGAGTCATAAAAACGGGATTTACTGCATAATGCGGAACGGCATGGAATGTATTAATGAATAAATAAAACGTTGGTCAGTCACGTCTAAAGTGAAAGTAAAATCGTGTGTGTGTATATTAGATGTGTGCAGGTCTTTAATTGACAGCGGCGCAGCCTATAGTGAACACGCCGTCCTTAAAGGGACAGTTCACCTCTAAAATGATGTCATTATTTACTCACTCTAATGTTGTTCCAAACCTGTATTCATTTCTCCATGACAGAATTTTCAGTTTTGAGTGAACTATCCCTTTAAATGTTAATAAAGTCTATGTAGTGTTTTACTTTTACATTTATTCATTCAATTTCATACTTAAATGCTGCTGTACAGCTCTGAGCTGCCAGTGTAAATCTTTATATATATTTATTTTATATTATACAATACACTAGGAATGTGTACAAGGGTTTTTTTAAGTAAAGTTTTAAGATTAAGTAAGGTTTTTCAATTCTATTAAGTAAAATAAAGAAAGTATAGCAATAAAAAAAATAGTCTTTTTTCTCTTTAACCTCTTGCTGTTCCTGTCGCCTAAGAATAGAATAACAAAAAATGTGACAAGCCATCAGAACCGAACCGAACTGAAAACCGTGGGTAAAAACCGAGGTGTGTATTGAACCGTGGACTAACTGTATTGTTGCATCCCTAATGTATATATATGCGTGTGTGTGTGTATGTGTGTGTTGGCCTGCTGAATGTTAAAAGGATCCAGTGTATGTTCATTAGAAATTATTTGATAATGCAGCAATAAGGTAGGCTATAAGTTAATGTAATGTTTTGGGTTTTTTTTACTTTCAAAACACTCTTTCAAAATTTCAAATAAGAGGGCAAGTGACAAATATCGGTATCAGCCAATAATTGTTTGTTAAATATCGGCGCATCCTTAATTTCAACATATTTAACAGCAGATTCGCAACGAAAAACTTCCCACGATGCTGTCCAATCAGAGAGTTGCAGCCAAAAGAGCTGTGTGAAAGACACCTTTTGGAACCTTTATTTTTTTTAGTGTATAGGAAGAATGATTGGGGGGAAAAAAAAACACTTCCAGAACCAAAAGCACTACAAAAGTAGGCGGGGCCTAACGCACTCAATGATGAAATCAGGCTCAGTACCGGATGTTCCTCCTCAGGTGGGCCGGTTTGGAGGTTTTGGACTTGTTCTTGGTGTTGCTGTTGGCAGAGGTGTTGCTGCGGCTGTCCGGGCTGGATGCGGCTGGAGAACCGGGCCTGGATGAGGTCCGTGAGCTGGAGGAGCGCCGGGATAAGGGCTCCGGGCTGGAGTCTCTGGACTGAGGTGAGGTAGGTGCTGGGCTGATCGGGTCTCGCTGATCCTCCGCCTCCAGGTTCTCCAGCTGGTCTGCTCCAAAAGATCAACAACTCATTTACACACAGAAAGACAAGCGCACACTTTAGCGATGATGACACTGATGCTGTTAACGTATTAAAGGTGCAGTATGTAAGATTTCTTCAGAATCATATCCAAACACCTCTAGACCAGTTAGTTGAGTACTCAATATCCCAAATGTTTCAGACTATTTGTAAATGGTGAGATGCTATTTTACCCAAGGAACCGGGACGTGGCATGTCGATGACATCATATCCGCGTTATTTTGCGGTTTTTATAGAGACATTAATCTGAAGGCCACGCCCACACCGGGGGGGGGGAAACAATCCAACGCTCTATAACAAAAAACAGAACAATGTCTAAAAGCTGATATGAGACAAAATGTACAGCAAACAAGCTAAACAACACAGAACCAAAAACACAGACGTTTTTATAAGCTATTGACCCAAAAAACGAGCGTTTAAGGACAAAAAAGTGGATTGAGACACGTTATATTACACTGAGAAGAACACACACTAGAGGAGAACGTCATCAGAGACAGGAAATATCACATATAAAACTGACATTTGGAGATTTGACTTAACAGTGACAACATGTTTACTGCACACACACACACACTGAGTGTCAGGATCCCAAAATGTCCCCATTCTTCATCTGAAGCGACACGTTTTACTGCCTTTATCCACTTTTGTCTCCTTAAACTCTCGTTTTTTTGGGTCGACAGCTTATAAAAACTTGTGTTGTTTAGCTTGTTTGCTGTACACTTGGTCACATATCAGCTTTTAGACATTGTTCTGTTTTTTGTTATAAGTCCAAAATGACAAGGATGCAGCTTCACACAATGCACAGTCAATGGAGAGCGTTGGATTGGTTTCCCCCCGGTGTGGGCGTGGCCTAAATACGCTCTGTCTCTATTCTGCAGATAACAGTGCCGGCGACTGTGGCATAATAAAAGTCCCACTGCTCGCGTTCATCTCATTACAGGGTTTCTGCAGGTTTCACCAAGTCAAATTTAAGCCTTTTTGAGACCTTTATGAATTAAATTTAAGACCTATAAAAGGAAATGCAGTCACAACATGTATTCAAATTGAACAAATAAACTTGCACTTCCTCATAACTCAATCCCACCAGGATTTCGTGACTTTTTCCGTGTGATTTTTGAGATCAAAATGACTGAATTTGTGGTGGTAATTTCCAGAAATGTGCATTTTTTTCATAATTAGGATACCATATTTTTACCCTATTATGTTGGGTAAATATTCGTTCTAAATTTTTCAACTAAATATCCAAATAAATCTAATTATTAAACTAAATTAACCATATAAACTAAATGACTGATCTAAAGCCCACATTGTCACTGTATGATAATTGAAATGAACTGATGACATGTTTTCTCCAGAACGGCTGAATAAAATTATGCTGCATTATTTTCCTGTTTAACACTGTAAAGCTGCTTTTGAAACAATCTGCATTGTTAAAAGCGCTATATAAATAAAAGCTGACTTGACATGTGTTATGTTAGATGCACAATAGTCACACATGACAATAGAACAAACTAAATACATAAATCTTGCTTATTTTGGTTTAGGAATAATGCAGGATCTCAAAAAAATGCATGTTGATTTTTCATTATATTTAGTAATCGCAGAAACACGACTATTAGCTGAAGAATAAAATCTGTTATGTACAATCTGAAAGAGACTCCAATAACACAGAAGCTGATTGGCTGCAATATAAGCTGCATGTTGGTCTCATTTGTAGTCATAATACAGCGAATTATAGTTGGACTAGCGAAAGAAAAAACTACAAAAAAAAAGTGCTAGAACTGCTGGATTTCAATGAGCATTAGAGGTAGCGTTACATGGACGTAGGAAAATTAAGACCTGTTTAAAATGATTTAAGACCTAGAACAGAATACTTAAGAATTTAAGACTTTTTAAAGTCTAAAAATGTAGATTTTGAGCGGAAAACGTACATAGTGCAGCTTTAATCAATACACACTGCATTAGGGATCGACCGATATGGATTTTTTAGTGCCGATGCCGATTTTTTTTCCTCAGCCTTAGCCGATGACGATACTGCTGTCGATTTTCTTGAGCCGATATTTGGAGCCGATACTGCTTTTGCTCCCTCAATTTACATCATAAAAATTGACAATGATCATGATGATAATTAAAAATTTACAAAAAGGAACATTTATTGAACTAAAAAAAAACTATATTTAACAAATAGTAAAAACAGGTGAGGTAGAACAAGAAAAATAAGAGTTCAGTGGTGAAAATAAATTCTGAAAATAAATATTTAAGCATAAATAAAATAATGACACTATTGCACACAGTATCAACAAGCGAGCTGCATAATAAAGTGCACAGTGACTGAGCTATACTTCATTTAAAACTATTTACAACATAGTCATTTAATGGTTACACTCTAAAAAATGCAGGGTTAAAAATAACCCAAGTTGGGTTGAATATGGACTAACCCAGCAATTGGGTTGTTTTGACCCAGAGGTTGGGTTAAATGTTTGCTTAAAACAACCCAATCGTTGGGTTAGTCCATTTTCAACCCAACTTGGGTTATTTTTAACCCAGCATTGTTTAGAGTGTAGGTGCACTTCACTTAATCTCTTGTAGAGCAACACCAGCGGTAATTCAGGAAAAAATCTCCCAATGCTCCACGTGAAACTTCAGTCTTTCCACCTTTACCATCGCGTCAATTCTCAATTGATTTTGATTAATATGCGCGAGGGAGAGCAAGAGAGTTTGAAGACGGTGAGAGCTGCCCTGTGGACGCCTGTCTGGAAATAATGCAGGGGAAAAAATATCGGCAAACCCAGCAGCCTTATATCGGCCGATACACGTAAAAATCACAAATATCAGCGAACGCAGCAGCCTTATATCGGCCGATACACGTAAAAATCACAAATATCAGCGAACGCAGCAGCCTTATATCGGCCGATACACGTAAAAATCACAAATATCGGCTAACACAGCAGCCTTATATCAGCCGATACACTTAAAAATCACAAATATCGGCTAACACAGCAGCCTTATATCGGCCGATACACGTAAAAATCACAAATATCGGCGAACCCAGCACCCTTATATCGGCCGATACACGTAAAAATCACAAATATCAGCGAACGCAGCAGCCTTATATCGGCCGATACACGTAAAAATCACAAATATCGGCTAACACAGCAGCCTTATATCAGCCGATACACTTAAAAATCACAAATATCGGCTAACGCAGCAGCCTTATATCAGCCGATACACTTAAAAATCACAAATATCGGCGAACGCAGCAGCCTTATATCGGCTGATACACGTAAAAATCACAAATATCGGCTAACACAGCAGCCTTATATCAGCCGATACACTTAAAAATCACAAATATCGGCGAACGCAGCAGCCTTATATCAGCCGATACACTTAAAAATCACAAATATCGGCTAACACAGCAGCCTTATATCAGCCGATACACTTAAAAATCACAAATATCGGCTAACGCAGCAGCCTTATATCAGCCGATACACTTAAAAATCACAAATATCGGCGAACGCAGCAGCCTTATATCGGCCGATACACTTAAAAATCACAAATATCGGCAAACGCAGCAGCCTTATATCGGCCGATACACGTAAAAATCACAAATATCGGCTAACACAGCAGCCTTATATCAGCCGATACACTTAAAAATCACAAATATCGCCGAACGCAGCAGCCTTATATCAGCCGATACACGTAAAAATCACAAATATCGGCGAACACAGCAGCCTTATATCGGCCGATACACGTAAAAATCGGAAATATCGGCGAACCCAGCAGCCTTATATCGGCCGATACACGTAAAAAGCACAAATATCGGCGAACACAGCAGCCTTATATCGGCCGATACACGTAAAAATCGCAAATATCGGCGAACCCAGCAGCCTTATATCGGCCGATACACGTAAAAATCACAAATATTGGCGAACACAGAAGCCTTATATCGGCTGATACACGTAAAAAATCACAAATATCGGCGAACACAGCAGCCTTATATCAGCCAATACACGTAAAAATCGCAAATATCGGCGAACGCAGCAGCCTTATATCGGCCGATACACGTAAAAATCGCAAATATCGGCGAACCCATCAGCCTTATATCGGCCGATACACGTAAAAATCGCAAATATCGGCGAACCCATCAGCCTTATATCGGCCGATACACGTGAAAATCACAAATATCGGCCGATATTTCGGTCTAACACTACACTGCATGATAAAAAGACTCACCGCCTGCATCTTCCTCATCATCCCCATCATTCTCTCCATCCTCCTCCTCCTCCATCTCCTCTTCCTCTTCGCTGTTAAGGCTGGGCTCCAGGTCGCTCCCTGAGATCGCCTCTTCTGACATGGCGTCCCCTGGGTCTCCAAGAGCATTACTTACACATCATATCCAGACCACCTGAACAACAAACACACAATATCATTACTTCAAGAGAAATCACACGTTTATATTCAGCTATGACGCATTAAATGGACTGAAAGAGAAAGTGAGAATACATTTATAATGCTACAAAAGATTTCTATTTATTCATAAATATGAAGCAGCACAAACGTTGTCACTAATCAGAATGATAATAATCGAGGATTAGGATGATTTCTGACGGATTTTTAATTTCAAACTTTGTTTTCTGATTAAATTAAGAAAATACTGTAAAATCAAGGCAATTGTTAGCAATGTATAGTTATATTTACTAAATGTATTTATGGTTTGTTAACCTCCTTAGCTGTGGGACCATTTCCATCTGGATTTGGCCTCCCTACATTTTAAATAAATACACAAATGTGGTGTCATTTTACAGGAAACCCTCTGAAGTTTCATAAAGCACGGCTAAAAGTGATAAACATGTGAGTATATGTTGTCTGAGCTGTAATAACCCCCCAAAAAAGTTTGGTCATAAATTAATTGTTGAAAGTGTGTAACTCAGGCCCTGTGAGCTCTAGCACCCTGCAGACAGTTTGGGCTGTAAACACTAGATTACAGAATCTGTCCATCATTAAAATGCATCCATCCATCATAAAAGTGCATCTGTCCATCATAAAAGTGCATCTATCCATCATAAAAGTGCATCTGCCCATCCTAAAAGTGCATCTATCCATCCTAAAAGTGCATCTGTCCATCATAGAAGTGCATCTGTCCATCATAAAAGTGCATCTATCCATCATAAAAGTGCATCTATCCATCATAAAAGTGCATCTGTCCATCATAAAAGTGCATCTGTCCATCATAAAAGTGCATCTTATCCATCATAAAAGTGCATCCATTCATCATAAAAGTGCATCCATCCATCATAAAAGTGCATCCATCCATCATAAAAGTGCATCCATCCATCATAAAAGTGCATCTATTCATCATAAAAGTGCATCTATTCATCATAAAAGTGCATCTATTCATCATAAAAGTGCATCTGTCCATCATAAAAGTGCATCTATCCATCATAAAAGTGCATCTATTCATCATAAAAGTGCATCTGTCCATCATAAAAGTGCATCTGTCCATCATAAAAGTGCATCTGTCCATCATAAAAGTGCATCTGTCCATCATAAAAGTGCATCTGTCCATCATAAAAGTGCATCTGTCCATCATAAAAGTGCATCTGTCCATCATAAAAGTGCATCTGTCCATCATAAAAGTGCATCTGTCCATCATAAAAGTGCATCTATCCATCATAAAAGTGCATCTATCCATAATAAAAGTGCATCTATTCATCATAAAAGTGCATCTGTCCATCATAAAAGTGCATCTGTCCATCATAAAAGTGCATCTGTCCATCATAAAAGTGCATCTATTCATCATAAAAGTGCATCTGTCCATCATAAAAGTGCATCTATTCATCATAAAAGTGCATCTGTCCATCATAAAAGTGCATCTATTCATCATAAAAGTGCATCTATTCATCATAAAAGTGCATCTGTCCATCATAAAAGTGCATCTGTCCATCATAAAAGTGCATCTGTCCATCATAAAAGTGCATCTGTCCATCATAAAAGTGCATCTATCCATCATTAAAGTGCATCTGTCCATCATAAAAGTGCATCTGTCCATCATAAAAGTGCATCTAAATGTTTTTTTGCTTTACTGGAAAGACGTTTTTAGACGTAAAGATTACGTCTAAAGTTTGTATTAGATACTAATGTCAGTAGCAATGCAGAACTGACCCGGGACTTGTGGATTATTGCCATCATCAACCAAAAAAACAAAATGGACACCCACTACACCTGATGCTTCCCTTTCAACCGAACTAGTAGATGAAAGTTAACACAGAACTCGGGGTTATGTAATTCACGTTTGAACTGCGATTCGAAATCGCAACTCACAAAACACAAACGCAGTTCGGGAACAGAAGAACAAAGAGCGACCAAAGAACTAAAAAAAAGTGATAGAAGAAACAGAAAGAGCTAGAAGGAGCAAGAGACTCAGGCCTGCTTACATAAGAAGGGTTATGTAAGAGAAGGCTGCGTTTCCCAGCCAGGGAGCGGTGTGTGTGTGTGTGTGAATGTAGGCCACGCTGCCCGTGACACACTGACATATTCACACACACACAGCTCAAGCACAGCCTGTTCCACAACAACCGCTCCATCCGCTTCTGCGTCCAATAAAGCGCTCATTATAAACCCTTTCCTGAGAACCAAACGCAAGAAATTATGAATATTGTCTCATGTACTTCCGTCCATCCCACATCAAAACTGACAAAAAAGTCATACACACTATGTTTATAGCACTTTATTATACAATAAAATGCAAGTATTGATAGATTTTTAAATGCATATGCTCATGTCTCCAAGTCATAGTCTATACAATAAAAATATACCATTATAAATTACAAATATAACATTTAATAATAATACAGGCTAAAGTGCAATATTTGTATGTCAAACGATTAATCGCATCCAAAATAAAAGTGTGTTTACATAACATATATGTATAATTACACATATTTAAGCAATATTTGCATGATTATCCCACATAAAAGATCTTCATTTGTGCTCCACAGAAGGCGAAATGTCATAGAGTAAATTAATATCTAGTGAACAAAACTATTGCTTTAAAAGGTCAATCTCTGCGTTGTTCCAACAAAAAAGGAACAAAAATACGACTCTCGAGTATTAATAAGCTGTATTACATATATCCTCATCTAAATACACACTAATCCCCCCATTACAGATCTCGACTATATCTAATGTACATAAAAAACACACATTTGATTAAATATCCTTTAAATAAATAATCGTATCGATTATGAGAGCGACTGTGTGAAATGATGATTCTGCACCTGCGCTTGACACAAATCGCAGTCATCGAATAAAACACATCATATTTCATCACACTGGGTGTATATAAACCTATTTTGCTACTGTATATCACACAAAAGTGTCGCTTCCGTGGACTGAAGTGAATGAGGTACATTTACATAACTGTACTTGGAGAGCAGCGGCGTCGCTAACGTAGAACAACCCGCCGGAAAACTCGCATAACACTCACAATCTGAGGGAGAAAACACGGTTTGGCTGACACGTATATCTGTTTTGTATTGATTTAAATCGGTTCTGTGTGAGAAACTGCTTATTTCGAGTCTGGCGAGCCCGCTAGCTGTTAGCGCATTAGCACGAACGCGCGATGCTCTCTTTTGTTGACGTTAGCTTCCGCGCTAACTCCGCTCAAATACAACGATTAAAACACATTATCGCCACATAGACACGCGTGAGCGGTGTTAAATCAACGTCTTACCTTTTTACACCCTTTTTAGGAGCCTGTGGTTGTGCTGTGATTCATTAAAGTGTTAATATAAATGTTTGTAATGCTCACTGATTCTTTTATTTTAACTAGTAATTGTGCACGAGCACCGACCTCAAACGCCCGTGGAGGCGCAGCGGCTGAGTGAAATGGTTCCGCTCTTCAGACGGTCCGGGGTTGAATATCTCCAGTGTTTCATAAGCACTTAGAGAGAGGGTTGCATAAAAGTAAACACTACAAGGTGTTGTGTAAATGCCTGGAATAATCCAGACGGATGACTTACAAAAGACTGTCAGTCACTGTATACACTGATTGATTAGCTAGTACAACATTTTAAATAATTGCATATAAAACAGAATAATGTTATATATGCATCATGACATATTATATAGGCATATGTATACATATTACATAATAAGCAAGTGTTTTATGGCTGTTATATATTATATTTTTAATGTTTTGTAAAGTAACTTATTCAAAATATTGTGTGTATGGCACATAATACACGCAAGTTATATTTCATGATATATTTGATGTCATTTATTATATAATTAGGAAATATTGTATAGCGTGTTATAAAACAGCAATGTTTAAGAAAAGGTTGTGTAAATTATTAAAATAATCAATATTGAAGGCCTATAATATTATATAATTATAAAAGTATGTCATATAATATATCATATATATTCTTAATATACATATAATGCACTTTAGCCTGTATTATTACACATTTTGCAATTTATAATGCATTTTTAACATATTGTATTTTTGCATCGTTATTATTTTGTAATTAGTAATGAATCATATTACTATGTATTTTCAACTTATTGTATTTCTTTGCATTTTAGCACATCTCTTTGTATTTTTTATATTTTAAATATTGTATTAAAATGTTGTATGTTTATGACACAAGGTAAATATAATATTCTGTGTAAAAAATATTTTTTTTATTGTTATTAAACGTGCTATTAAATAGCAATGTTTAAGAAAAGGTTCTTAAATTCTTAAAATAATATAATTTGTTATATAATATATAATCTATATACTTAATATACATATATTGCACTTATATTTATATTTACAATATTGTATTAAAATGTCTTCTATAATGTAAAATATATATTATATCATTATAAAATTATATAATAATATGTTATATAATATATCATATATATTCTTTATATGCATATAATGCACTTAAGCTTTTATTATTACACATATTATATTATTTAGCAATTTATAATGCATTTATAACATATTGTATTTTTGCATCGTTATATATTATTTTGTAATTAGTAATGAATAATATTACTATGTATTTTTTACTTATTGTATTTTTTGCATTTTAGCACATCTCTTTGTATTTTTTATAATTTAAATATTGTATTAAAATGTCGTATGTTTATGATACAAGGTAAATATAATATTCTATGTAAAAAATGAGTTATATTTCATATTTTTAAAGTTCATGTTATTCATGTTATGTAATTTATTATATAATTATGAAGAATTTATGGCACAGAGACTCTTATTATGTAATTAGGAAATATTGTATAGCGTGTTATAAAACAGCAATGTTTAAGAAAAGGTTCTTAAATTCTTTAAATAATTAATATTGAAGACTTTATACTGTTATTATATTATGTTATATAATTATAAAATAATATAATATATTATATAATATATAATCTATATACTTAATATACATATATTGCACTTATATTTACAATATTTATATTTTAAATATTGTATTAAAATGTCTTATATAATGTATAATATATATTATATAATTATAAAATTATATAATATGTTATATAATATATCATATATATTCTTAATATGCATATATTGCACTTTAGCTTTTTTTATAACACATATTATATTATTTAGCAATTTAAAATGCATTTATAACATATTGTATTTTTGCATTTTAACCTGCATCATTATATATTATTTTGAAATTAATAATGTAATTTATAATGAATCATATTACTATGTATTTTTTACTTATTGTATTTCTTTGCATTTTTATCACATATTTATAATAGTTTAAAATATTGTATTAACATTTCTTATGTTTATGATACAAGGTAAATATATTTTGTGTAAAAAATAAGCTATATTTCATATTTTTAAAGTGCATGTTATTCATGTTATGTAATTTATTAAATGATTAGGCAGAATTTATGGCACAGAGACTCTTATTATATAATTAGGAAATATTGTATAGCGTGTTATAAAACAGCAATGTTTAAGAAAAGGTTCTTAAATTCTTAAAATAATTAATATTGAAGACTTTATACTGTTATTATATGATGTTATATAATTATAAAATAATATAATATGTTATATAAAATATCATATATATTCTTAATATACATATAATGCACTTTAGCCTGTATTATACACATATTATATTATTTTGTAATTTATAATGCATTTATATATATTTTTAACATATTGTATGTTTGCATCATTATATATTATTTTGTAATTAATAATGAACCATATTACTATGTTTTTTTTACTTATTGTATTTATTTTGTATTTTAACACATATCTTTATATTTATATATTTTAAATATTGTATTAAAATGTTGTATGTTTATGATACAAGGTAAATATAGTATTTTGTGTAAAACATTTTTTTTAAAGTGCATGCTTTTCATGTTATGTAATTTATTATATAATTAGGAAATATTGTATAGCATGTTAAACAATTATATTATATAATTATAAAATAATATAATTTATCATGTAATAATATGTTATATAATATATCATATATATTCTTAATGTACATATAATGCACTTTAGCCTGTATTATTACACATATTATATTATTTAGCAATTTATAAGGCATTTATAACATATTGTGTTTTTGCATTTTAACCTGCATCATTATATATTATTTTGTAATTAATAATTTAATTTATAATGAATCATATTACTATGTATTTTTTTACTTATTGTATTTATTTGCATTTTATCACATTTTTATAATAGTTTTAAATATTGTATTAACATTTCTTATGTTTATGATACAAGGTAAATAGATTTTGTGTAAAAAAACAAGTTATATTTCATATTTTTAAAGTGCATGATATTCATGTTATGTAATTTATTAAGTAATTAGGAAGAATTTATGGCACAGAGACTCTTATTATGTAAATCCCAAGAAAAGGAAATAATCCAACCAGATGATTTTTTAAATTTAAATTTAAAAAAAGACAGTATCCAACGCCAACTCCACCAGGCCAACTCCACCGGGCCAACTCCACCGGGCCAACTCCACCGGGCCAACTCCACCGGGCCAACTCCACCAGGCCAACTCCACCAGGCCAACTCCACCAGTCCAACTCCACCAGTCCAACTCCACCAGGCCAACGCCACCAGGCCAACTCCACCAGGCCAACTCCACCAGTCCAACTCCACCAGGCCAACTCCACCAGGCCAACGCCACCAGGCCAACTCCACCAGGCCAACTCCACCAGGCCAACTCCACCAGGCCACCTCCACCAGGCCAACTCCACCAGTCCAACTCCACCAGTCCAACTCCACCAGGCCAACTCCACCAGGCCAACGCCACCAGGCCAACTCCACCAGGCCAACTCCACCAGGCCAACTCCACCAGGCCACCTCCACCAGGCCAACTCCACCAGTCCAACGCCTCCAGGCCAACTCCACCAGGCCAACGCCACCAGGCCAACTCCACCAGGCCAACTCCACCAGGCCAACTCCACCAGGCCAACTCCACCAGTCCAACTCCACCAGGCCAACGCCTCCAGGCCAACTCCACCAGGCCAACGCCACCAGGCCAACTCCACCAGGCCAACTCCACCAGGCCAACTCCACCAGGCCAACGCCACCAGGCCAACTCCACCAGGCCAACGCCACCAGGCCAACTCCACCAGGCCAACTCCACCAGGCCAACTCCACCAGGCCAACTCCACCAGGCCAACGCCACCAGGCCAACTCCACCAGGCCAACGCCACCAGGCCAACTCCACCGGGCCAACTCCACCGGGCCAACTCCACCAGGCCAACTCCACCAGGCCAACTCCACCAGGCCAACTGCACCAGGCCAACTCCACCAGGCCAACTCCACCAGGCCAACTCCACCAGGCCAACTGCACCAGGCCAACTCCACCAGGCCAACGCCACCAGGCCAACGCCACCAGGCCAACTGCACCAGGCCAACTCCACCAGGCCAACTCCACCAGGCCAACGCCACCAGGCCAACTCCACCAGGCCAACTCCACCAGGCCAACTGCACCAGGCCAACGCCACCAGGCCAACTCCACCAGGCCAACTCCACCAGGCCAACTCCACCAGGCCAACGCCACCAGGCCAACTCCACCAGGCCAACTCCACCAGGCCAACTGCACCAGGCCAACGCCACCAGGCCAACTCCACCAGTCCAACTCCACCAGGCCAACTGCACCAGGCCAACTCCACCAGGCCAACTCCACCAGGCCAACTCCACCAGGCCAACTCCACCAGGCCAACTCCACCAGGCCAACTGCACCAGGCCAACGCCACCAGGCCAACTGCACCAGGCCAACTCCACCAGGCCAACTCCACCAGGCCAACTCCACCAGTCCAACTCCACCAGGCCAACTGCACCAGGCCAACTCCACCGGGCCAACTCCACCAGGCCAACGCCACCAGGCCAACTCCACCAGGCCAACTCCACCAGGCCAACTGCACCAGGCCAACGCCACCAGGCCAACTCCACCAGGCCAACTGCACCAGGCCAACTCCACCAGGCCAACTCCACCAGGCCAACTCCACCAGTCCAACTCCACCAGGCCAACTGCACCAGGCCAACTCCACCGGGCCAACTCCACCAGGCCAACGCCACCAGGCCAACTCCACCAGGCCAACTCCACCAGGCCAACTCCACCAGTCCAACTCCACCAGGCCAACTGCACCAGGCCAACTGCACCAGGCCAACGCCACCAGGCCAACGCCACCAGGCCAACGCCACCAGGCCAACTCCACCAGGCCAACTCCACCAGTCCAACTCCACCAGGCCAACTGCACCAGGCCAACTCCACCAGTCCAACTCCACCAGGCCAACGCCACCAGGCCAACTCCACCAGGCCAACTCCACCAGGCCAACTGCACCAGGCCAACGCCACCAGGCCAACTTCACCAGGCCAACTCCACCAGGCCAACTCCACCAGGCCAACGCCACCAGGCCAACTCCACCAGGCCAACTCCACCAGGCCAACTGCACCAGGCCAACGCCACCAGGCCAACTCCACCAGTCCAACTCCACCAGGCCAACTGCACCAGGCCAACTCCACCAGGCCAACTCCACCAGGCCAACTCCACCAGGCCAACTCCACCAGGCCAACTCCACCAGGCCAACTGCACCAGGCCAACGCCACCAGGCCAACTGCACCAGGCCAACGCCACCAGGCCAACTCCACCAGGCCAACTCCACCAGTCCAACTCCACCAGGCCAACTGCACCAGGCCAACTCCACCAGGCCAACTCCACCAGGCCAACTCCACCAGGCCAACAGGTGAATATAACAGTATCAAGGTGAATATATTTTGTGTAAAAAACAAGTTATATTTCATATTTTTAAAGTGCATGATATTCATGTTATGTAATTTATTAAGTAATTAGGAAGAATTTATGGCACAGAGACTCTTATTATGTAAATCCCAAGAAAAGGAAATAATCCAACCAGATGATTTTTTAAATTTACCTTTAAAAAAAGACTGTATCAGTTCAAATATTATTGTTGTAAATATTATTATACTAAACTATATACATATGATTAAAATTGTATTATTATTAAATGCCCCAAATGTAATTTCCCATGGCTATTATACACTATAATTATTCCGAACTACAACTTGAAATATATGTAATGTTTAAAAATACATAATATCCCACGTAAACGTTTTAGATTGAGATATGACAAATCATATAATAAAGTAATAAAGTAATAAATAAACGGTTACGAAACTAGAACCATTTTAATGTCGTGAAATTGAACTTTTTCACGCCACTGACGCACGGCGCAGCGTGATGACGTCAAACACAGTCGACGGCGCTGCGCTTTATTGTGTTTATTAGCCGTCCAGATCGTCTAAAGATGGATTAAATACGCACTAGAAAATGATCGATGTAGTTCTTTATAATATTATGGGCTGGTCGATGGTTTAGCGGAGGTTTGGGGGCTCTGATTTCTGCAAAAATGAACAAAGGCTGGCTGGAGTTAGAAAGTGACCCGGGTGAGTCTCTAAATCAACACATATCTAACAACAGTATAGCATATAGAGTTAGGTTATTAACTACTAATCAGTATTTTATTATTTATAACATATGCTGTACGTTGACGTTATCTCGCTATATAGTAGAACAGCAGTAAATACAATACATATGAACATTAACATCCCATAATTAACATTTGTGTGCTCTTTCAGGGTTGTTCACACTCTTGGTGGAGGACTTTGGTGAGTATGCAAACACGATTTAGTGCTTTTATGGTGTCAGTTATGCTCTAAATATGAGTGATGTGTGATAAATATTGATTATTAGTTATTAGTAATAGATGAATGTGGGAAGAGTGATGTAAATGTCTTGTGTTTGGACAGGTGTGACGGGCGTTCAGGTGGAGGAGATCTATGATCTTCAGAGCAAATGTCAAAGGTGGATTTATCACTTTTTTTGTCATTTTAAGCCTGTATATTTATGATTTTCATATTAAAGGTGCACTATGTAAGATTTTTCCAGTAAATATCCAAACACTTTAGGCCAGGAGTGATACTCAATATCCCAAATGTTTCCGACTATTTGTAAATGGTGAGATGCTCTTTTACCCGAGGAACTGGGACGTGTGGGGGCGTGGCCTGTTGATGACATCATATCCGCGGTTTTATTCTGCAGAAACGCTTTCCTCTCACTGCAGTGTGAACAAGTGTCATAGCAGAGTAACGCCATCCCATCATCAACACACTCAGATGTGTGTAATATGATCATCAGAGCTGCGTTACCTCACACTCATGAGCGGAAGTGGCGACTGTGGCATAATAAAAGTCCTGCTGCTCGCGAGGCGTGTGTTGCGTTCATCTCATTAACAATCGCTCCATTTCTGCCAACAACATGTGACAACAACTGTCGCGTTTAAACGATGCTCAATTAGTACTAAGAGAATACCAACTCCACCAGGCCAACGCCACCAGGCCAACTCCACCAGGCCAACTCCACCAGGCCAACGCCACCAGGCCAACTCCACCAGGCCAACGCCACCAGGCCAACGCCACCAGGCCAACTCCACCAGGCCAACTACACCAGGCCAACTCCACCAGGCCAACGCCACCAGGCCAACGCCACCAGGCCAACTCCACCAGGCCAACTCCACCAGGCCAACGCCACCAGGCCAACGCCACCAGGCCAACGCCACCAGGCCAACTCCACCAGGCCAACTCCACCAGGCCAACTCCACCAGGCCAACGCCACCAGGCCAACTCCACCGGGCCAACTCCACCGGGCCAACTCCACCGGGCCAACGCCACCAGGCCAACTCCACCAGGCCAACTCCACCAGGCCAACTCCACCAGGCCAACTCCACCGGGCCAACTCCACCAGGCCAACTCCACCGGGCCAACTCCACCGGGCCAACTCCACCAGGCCAACTCCACCAGGCCAACTCCACCAGGCCAACTCCACCAGGCCAACGCCACCAGGCCAACTCCACCGGGCCAACTCCACCGGGCCAACTCCACCGGGCCAACGCCACCAGGCCAACTCCACCAGGCCAACTCCACCAGGCCAACTCCACCAGGCCACCTCCACCAGGCCGACGCCACCAGGCCGACGCCACCAGGCCACCTCCACCAGGCCAACTCCACCAGGCCAACTCCACCAGGCCAACGCCACCAGGCCAACTCCACCGGGCCAACGCCACCGGGCCAACTCCACCGGGCCACCTCCACCTGGCCACCTCCACCGGGCCACCTCCACCGGGCCAACTCCACCAGGCCAACTCCACCGGGCCAACTCCACCGGGCCAACGCCACCAGGCCAACTCCACCAGGCCAACTCCACCAGGCCACCTCCACCAGGCCAACTCCACCGGGCCAACTCCACCGGGCCAACTCCACCGGGCCAACGCCACCAGGCCAACTCCACCAGGCCAACTCCACCAGGCCAACTCCACCAGGCCACCTCCACCAGGCCAACGCCACCAGGCCGACGCCACCAGGCCGACGCCACCAGGCCACCTCCACCAGGCCAACTCCACCAGGCCAACTCCACCAGGCCAACGCCACCAGGCCAACTCCACCGGGCCAACGCCACCGGGCCAACTCCACCGGGCCACCTCCACCTGGCCACCTCCACCGGGCCAACTCCACCGGGCCAACGCCACCAGGCCAACTCCACCAGGCCAACTCCACCAGGCCAACTCCACCAGGCCAACTCCACCAGGCCAACGCCACCAGGCCAACTCCACCAGGCCAACTCCACCAGGCCAACGCCACCAGGCCAACTCCACCGGGCCAACTCCACCGGGCCAACGCCACCGGGCCAACTCCACCGGGCCAACTCCACCGGGCCAACGCCACCGGGCGGGCCAACGCCACCGGGCCAACGCCACCGGGCCAACGCCACCGGGCCAACTCCACCGGGCCAACGCCACCGGGCCAACTCCACCGGGCCAACGCCACCAGGCCAACTCCACCAGGCCAACTCCACCAGGCCAACGCCACCAGGCCAACTCCACCAGGCCACCTCCACCAGGCCACCTCCACCAGGCCACCTCCACCAGGCCACCTCCACCAGGCCACCTCCACCAGGCCACCTCCACCAGGCCGACTCCACCAGGCCGACGCCACCAGGCCAACTCCACCGGGCCAACGCCACCAGGCCAACTCCACCAGGCCAACTCCACCAGGCCAACGCCACCAGGCCAACGCCACCAGGCCAACTCCACCAGGCCAACACCACCAGGCCAACTCCACCAGGCCAACTCCACCAGGCCAACGCCACCAGGCCAACGCCACCAGGCCAACTCCACCAGGCCAACTCCACCAGGCCAACTCCACCAGGCCAACGCCACCAGGCCAACGCCACCAGGCCAACGCCACCAGGCCAACTCCACCAGGCCAACTCCACCAGGCCAACGCCACCAGGCCAACGCCACCAGGCCAACGCCACCAGGCCAACGCCACCAGGCCAACTCCACCAGGCCAACTCCACCAGGCCAACGCCACCAGGCCAACTCCACCAGGCCAACGCCACCAGGCCAACTCCACCAGGCCAACGCCACCAGGCCAACTCCACCAGGCCAACTCCACCAGGCCAACTCCACCAGGCCAACGCCACCAGGCCAACTCCACCAGGCCAACTCCACCAGGCCAACGCCACCAGGCCAACTCCACCAGGCCAACTCCACCAGGCCAACGCCACCAGGCCAACGCCACCAGGCCAACGCCCAGACTCATCACACCAGACTCTCGTCTATTGTAAAGAAGTCCTCAGTTTCCCATTGGTGTCTGACAGGAGGGTCAGCGTGTGTCTTCTGCCCATGAGCTGGATGTGTTGTGTGTTCAGAGATGCTCTTCTGCAGGCCGTGGTTATCATTACTCGAGTTACTGTTGCCTGTCTATCAGCCGTTCTCCTCTGACCTCGGGCGCCAACAGTGTTCTCACACACAGATCCGCCGCTGGCTGGAGATTTGCTCTCTCAGTTCTCTGTTGTGTGTGAATCAGCAGTTTCTGAAACACTCAGACCAGCAAACATTCCACGCTCAAAGTCACTAATATCAGCTTTCTTCTCTATTCTGATGCTCATCTTGAACTTCAGCAGGTGGTGTTGATCATGCCTACATGCCTTGAGTTGCTGCCATGTGATATTTGCATTAACAAGCAGTTGAACAGGTGTACCTAATAAAGTGGCCGATGAGTGTATATAAACAAATATATTTGTTTGTTCTGACGCTGTTGTCTTTTCCCCTTCTCATCAGTCCTGTGTATGGCTTCATTTTCCTCTTTAAGTGGATCGAGGAGCGAAGATCTCGGCGTAAAGTCTCCACGCTGGTGGACGAAACCTCCGTTATCGATGACGAGATCGTGAACGACATGTTTTTTGCTCACCAGGTTCGTCCTCGTATTATTTCTTTGTCTATAAACTAGCCTATAATTAGGGATGGGTATCGTTAGGGTTTTAACAGCAATGTTTGAACAAAACACATATAAAACATCTATTGGTAAATGGACCTGTTCACCGGATACAATATAAGAACAAAGCGCAAACACATGTTAAATAAATACACAAATTAAACTCAACAGTGCTTTGATTTCAGGAAGTTCTAACATTAAGTAATACGGCCTACAGAGAAATCTAATAAAGTAATGAAATGTAAAATATATCTGCAAGCGCAAATAAGAAGACAAGACATGCCAAAATGGCTGGGAGTGTCAGATAAACGGCAGCAATGAGCAATTTAACACATTTTAAGATGATTTTAGGCAAAAATGCTGAAAAATGCATTGTAGTCTATGGGAATTTCATGTTTTGTTCTATTATAGCCTCACCAAGAGGCTCAATCCCACCATTTTTTTATGTGTCCTCGGAGTGAGTACATACATGTATGTGTCAATTTTGGTGAAAATATCTAAATTCTTTTTGGAGTTTTAGACATTTATATGGAAAAAAACACGTAAAAAATGACTGACACCTGACTTTGATTGGATTTTACTCCCCCTTACCATCAATATTTTGACATTTGTGCATTAGCGTATAGCTATCGACCTATGTTTCAGAACTTCTGACGTTGGTTTCGTCTTGATCAGACTAGCGGTTTCGAAGATATCAGCTAACGTTTATTACAGTAAATTACAACGCTGCACAAACCATACGCCAAAACCTGGCAAATCTGGTATTGTTGGACTCGGCGAGGATTCAGGAGACAAAAAAAAAGTCCTGTGAAAATAAGTCAACCCAAAGTTATAAGCGTTTGGAAAAAAAAATCTCAACTAGGTGGTGCTGTTTAGAAACTTCTCAGGCTCCTTCAGGGCATCGTGTTGATGACCCATACCGAGTTTCGTAACAATCTGTTCATGAGTTCATAAAATAGAAAGCATTTTAGCACATAATTCAAAATGGCTGATATGGTTAAATTGGATGTCTGACGGCTCAGCATGCCGTCCTGAATCTAATGTGACTTTTATGATTTTTGGACAAACGGTTCAGAAGTTATAAGCCAAACTAGCCATTTTTTGTATCTCCGGACCAGTAGGTGGCGCTGTGCCGAAACGCTGCATTTTGCCTCAGGTCATGCTTGTGATGACATGTACCAAGTTTGGTTTGAATACGATAAAGCGTTGCGGAGATATAGCCTTAAGTGTATTTTCGCAACCGCTACGTAAAATTTATTTGCGCGTTTATCAAAAACAATTTGACGAATCAACTTGGATTCCATAACTTTTTGTCAGCACCACCTGAAGATGATCTGGTTACATTTTTGTGAAAATTGGAGTAATGGCCTAGGAGGAGTTCGTAAAAGTAGGTTTTTCTGTTATTTAAAAATGGCGGGACAATTTTCATGACGGATGATTTTCATATGATGCAATTGAATCGCCTTGAGCAAAGGAATCAAAGGAAAAAATAATTGTCTCTATCCCTTATGGTTCAAAAGTTATCAGCATAATCATGAGTGAAACTTTAGACAGGTGGTGGCGCTAGAGGGATTGAGTTAGAGACTCCAAATTTGCTATAGTGACATTTCAGACTGTCCTCTATCCGTGTGCCAAATTTCATAACTTTCCCGCAAACAGTTCTGTGAGTTGCAATAGACTCCAAGACAGAATAATAATAAGAAGAAATCGAACGGTTTCAATAGGAGCCTCCGCATCTTCAGTGCTTGGCCCCTAATAACGCTCCATAGTGTTCACTGTATAACTGATAGATTAATGCTTATTAAAGCTGAAGTTATTCCTTCTACAGCTGTGAGTATTTACTCTTTCTCTTTTGTTTGATTCACATGAATGGCTCAATCGTCAGCAGGTTTATTAGACGCTGGCCCTTTAAGATCTAATAATATTCTCCAAACCATTTACGCCCATTTAAGACACGAACTGTGTTTAAGTGACTACTCTCCAATCCGGCCATTTTGACAGTCTATTTGTTGTGTATTTGATGGTTTAGACGCGCACAAAGCCTAAAGTATAATGTAATGTGTAATGCCTTGTACTTGTGTAATGACAATAAAGTTGAATCTAATCTAATGTAGCCGACATAATTCCCAGTTTCCTATTGTCTGTTTGTGTATTGTTGTGTGCAGTTGATCCCGAACTCCTGCGCTACTCACGCTCTTCTGAGTGTGCTCCTGAACTGTAGTGGTGTGGAGCTGGGAAACACTCTGAGCCGCATGAAGGCTTTCACCAAGGGCTTCAGTCCTGAGGTCAGTTACACATTAAGACCTAACAATATCTGAAACTCTGCATCCTCTTAAAGGGTTAGTTCACCCAAAAATGTAAATTGTGTCATTAATGAAGAATTATAAGAACAGTTTTTTCCCCAGAGCTGTCTCTTTACTGAACTCAAACCCCCGTTGATCCACTTCCCTCATAAACTGCTAACTCTCCTACCTCACATCCGCCTTCACTATGTTATTTGCACTACCGACTGTTTATTACAGTACCAACTGTTTACATATGCATTTTGCACCGTACTTCTCACTGTAATATACAACCACTTCCACTGCACTTTTACACTTTTGTTCGGATAGCTTCTGTCCATAATTTATTGCACTACCTTAATCCACTGCTATATTCCTCATTTTAGCCTAACATATCATTGTATACCTCTAACTGTAAAATTCTGTTTATAGTAATAGCCATCTGTATATTATATTATATTCATAGTACATATCCACCTGTAAATTCTGTTTATAGTAATAACCATCTGTATATTATTCACTGTACATATTCACCTGTAAATTCTGTTTATAGTAATAACCATCTCTCTATTTATAGATATATTTATATATATTCAGTATATTTCCATGTCCTGCACTTATGCAAACGTTGTATATCCTGCACTTGCTGCTATTGCACTTCTGGTTAGACCTAAACTGCATTTCGTTGCCTTGTACTTGTACTTGTGTAATGACAATAAAGTTGAATCTAATCTAATCTAATCTAATGACTGAGCCTCATGTGGTTGGACACCCGTCAGACCTCCGTTCATCTTCAGACACAAATGAAGATATTTTAGTGTAAAGCTGATGCTGAGAAAGGCTTCAGATCGGCCTCCATTGGCATTCAGTACATTTACACTCACAAGACCCATAAAAGGCACTAAAAACGTCGTTACAAAGTCCATCTCACCACAGTGACTCTACAATCATTTTACGATGCGACGACAATAGTTTTTGTGCGCAAAAAAAAATCAAAACGCCTTCATCCAGCTTGTTCTTGTCTTCCGTGTGTGTCTCCACGACGCATGCGTGAGAATATGAGCAGATCCGGCGTTCGGGAATCCATGAAATGCCACTTTAGCCCCATTTTGAGAACTACACCGAGACCTAAAGCACGATCAATGTAGAATTCAACAGCTGAGATACGCGCGTCTTCCTCTGCTCGTAAACAAATCTCTTCTGGGTCATGTGTCCGAACGCCGGATCTGCTCATATTCTCACGCATGCGTCGTGGAGACACACACGGAAGACAAGAACAAGCTGGATAAAGGCGTTATTTTGATTTTTTTTTTGCGCACAAAAACTATTGTCGTCACATCGTAAAATGATTGTAGAGTCACTGTGGTGAGATGGACTTTGTAACAACGTTTTTAGTGCCTTTTATGGGTCTTGTGAGTGTAAATGTACTGAATGCCAATGGAGGCCTATCTGAAGCCTTTCTCAGCATCAGATTTACACTAAAATATCTTCATTTGTGTCTGAAGATGAACGGAGGTCTGACGGGTGTCCAACCACATGAGGGAGAGGAATTAATGACACAATTTACATTTTGGGGTGAACTAACCCTTTAATGCCTGTGTTATAAAGCACATCTGTATTTCTTTGATGTCGTAGAGTAAAGGTTACGCCATTGGAAACGCCCCTGAGCTGGCGAAAGCCCACAACAGCCACGCCAGGTAGGGTCAGCGCCCATATCACTTCACAGACTTCACTAACACAGAATAAGTAGATTTTGTGCAAATGAGATTAGCTTGTAGTCATTGTTTTCGTCTGGTTTGCTTGGAGGCCGGAGCCGCGGCACCTTCCGGAGAAACAGAACGGCATCAGCGCCGTGCGGACGATGGAGGCGTTTCACTTCGTCAGTTACGTGCCAATCAAAGACCGGCTGTTTGAACTGGACGGGCTGAAGGCGTATCCCATAGACCACGGTGAGAGCCTGAACTCACCACACACAGTTTCACTGGCAGCCCGGCGGTTATAATGATCTGCCTGTCTCTCTCAGGGCCGTGGGGTGAAGAGGAAGAGTGGACCGATAAAGCCAGACGGGTCATTATGGAGCGGATAGGACTGGCCACTGCTGGGTAAGAGCCAGGCGGATCAATATCACATCTCTAGCCAACAGCATGAGGAAATTATAGATAGAACAGCAAGAATATAGTAATATTTTAATGCACTTTGAACGCCTCTGTCGCCTTTGGCTTTGCTCAGTCGGGGACGCTAAATATTCAACTATATCACTGATCAGCTCATTTCAATGATCATAGTCATAATAGTGAGATACAATTCGAAAATATGACATGCTAAATCATAATTATAAGATAAAATGTTGAAAATATGATTTTAAAAGTCCTCATTATTTGATAAAGTCAAAATATGACATGCTAAGTCATAATTATAAGAGAACATTTTGAAAATATGATTTTAAAAGTCCTTATTATTGGATAAAAAGTCAAAAATATGATTTTAAAAGTCATAACAGTGAGATAAAAAGTCAAAAATATGATTTTAAAAGTCCTCATTATTAGATAAAGTCAAAAATATGACATGCTAAGTCATAATTATAAGATAAAATGTTGAAAATATGATTTTAAATGTCCTCATTATTGGATAAAAAGTCAAAAATATGATTTTAAAAGTCATAACAGTGAGATAAAAAGTCAAAAATATGACTTTAAAAGTCCTCATTATTAGATAAAGTCAAAATATGACATGCTAAGTCATAATTATAAGATAAAATGTTGAAAATATGATTTTAAATGTCCTCATTATTAGATAATGTCAAAAATATGATTTTAAAAGTCATAATAGGGAGATAAAAAGTCAAAAATATGACATTCTAAATCATAATTATAAGAGAAAATGTTGAAAATTATGATTTTAAAAGTCCTCATTATTAGTAAAATCAAAGCATGTCATATTTAAGTCATAATTATAAAATAAAATGTTGAAAATATGATTTTAAATGTCCTCATTATTAGATAATGTCAAAAATATGATTTTAAAAGTCATAATATGGAGATAAAAAGTCAAAAATATGACATGCCAAGTCATAATAAGATAAAATGTTGAAAATATGATTTTAAAAGTCCTCATTAGATAAAAAGTCAAAAATATGACATGCGAAGTCATAGTAAGATAAAATGTTGAAAATATGATTTTATAAGTCCTCATTATTAGATAAAAAGTCAAAACTAAGACATGCCAAGTCATTGTGAGATGAACAGTTGAAATTAGGACTTTAAACATTTGGATGTAAAGTCCTAATTATGAGATAAAAAGCTGAAATTAGATTTAAAAAGTCTAAATTATGAGCAAAACACACACTAAGATATTAAAGAGATATAGGGGACTTGACTTGCACTTTTAATTTGAATCTTCCTGTAAAGTTTATAAACTGTATTTTATATTCAATATTCTGGTCCAGTTCTCACTCTGAACTAGTGTCTTATTAACATGCATATTAGTAGGATATTATAGGCTGTTAATATTTATAAAGCATGTATTAATGCCTTATTCAGATTATATTCATATCCCTTAATCCGACCCAGTACCTAAATTTAAAGGGTTTGTTCAGCCAAAAATGTAAATTGTGTCATTAATGCCTGAGCCTCATGTGGTTGGACACCCGTCAGACCTCCGTTCATCTTCAGACACAAATGAAGATATTTTAGTGTAAATCTGATGCTCTGAAAGGCCTCCATTGGCTCAACTTTACACTCTCAAGACCCTTAAAAGACACTAAAGACTAAAGTTACAAAGTCCATCTCACTACAGCGGCTCTACAATAACTTTATGAAGACGAGAATAGTTTCTGTGCGCAAAAAAACCCTAAATAACGACTTATATAGAGATGACGATTTCAAAACACGGCATCATGAAGCTTCGAAGCGTTATGAATCAGTGAGTCGATTCAGCGGTTTGGAGCGTTATGAATCAGTGAGTCGATTCATGATTCGGATCGCGTGTCAAACCACCAAACTGCTGAAATTTGGCGATTCAAACCGCTGAATCGACTCACTGATTCCTAGCGCTCCAAACCGCTGATTCAACTCACTGATTCATAACGCTCTGAACCGCTGAATCGACTCACTGATTCATAATGCTCCGAACCGCTGAATCGACTCACTGATTCATAACGCTCCAAACTGCTGAATCGACTCACTGATTCATAACGCTCTGAACCGCTGAATCGACTCATTGATTCATAACGCTCCAAACCGCTGAATCAACTCACTGATTCATAACGCTCCGAACCGCTGAATCGACTCACTGATTCATAACGCTCCAAACTGCTGAATCAACTCACTGATTCATAACGCTCCGAACCGCTGAATCGACTCATTGATTCATAACGCTCCAAACTGCTGAATCGACTCACTGATTCATAACGCTCCGAACTGCTGAACCGACTCACTGATTCATAACGCTCCAAACTGCTGAATCGACTCACTGACTCATAACGCTCCAAACTGCTGAATCGACTCACTGATTCATAACGCTCTGAACCGCTGAATCGACTCATTGATTCATAACGCTCCAAACTGCTGAACCGACTCACTGATTCATAACGCTCCAAACTGCTGAATCGACTCACTGACTCATAACGCTCCAAACTGCTGAATCGACTCACTGACTCATAACGCTCTGAACCGCTTAATCGACTCACTGACTCATAACGCTTCGAAGCTTCATGATGCCGTGTTTTGAAATCGTCATCACTATATAAGTCGTTATTTAGGGTTTTTTTGTGCACAGAAACTATTCTCGTCTTCATAAAGTTATTGTAGAGCCGCTGTAGTGAGATGGACTTTGTAACTTTAGTCTTTAGTGTCTTTTAAGGGTCTTGAGAGTGTAAAGTTGAGCCAATGGAGGCCTTTCAGAGCATCAGCTTTACACTAAAATATCTTCATTTGTGTCTGAAGATGAACGGAGGTCTGACGGGTGTCCAACCACATGAGGCTCAGCCATTAATGACACAATTTACATTTTTGGGTGAACTAACCGTTTAACAACTACACCACTAATGATTAATAAGCAGTTATTAGTTGTAGTTAATATCAGTATCTGTGGTTATTATAATTGAAGTGGTGTGGTGTTTATTCCTGTGATTTCCTCAGAGAACCCTACCATGACATCCGCTTCAACCTCATGGCCGTGGTTCCGGATCGCCGGATGAAGTACGAGTCCAGGCTGGACGTGCTGAAGCGGAACAGGCAGATTATTCTAGAAGGACTTCAGCAGGTCAGAGAGAAAAAAGTGAGTATAAACTCTTCTTTGTTTGATTAAAATCCTGATTTTTGAGAATCTGTGAATGATTTCTGATTACTGACTGCAGGTCATTCGGGTGACCCAACCAGATTCAGCTCCGGATCGGAAGCAGCAAGACTCCTCCTCTTCAGAAGACACGCCCCCTGCTGTTAAAAAGGAGGAGGGGCAAGACACACCAATCCCTTTGGGTACAGAGCAGGCCACACCCACAGGTTCCCCACACAATTCGATTTGAATATAATTAAATTGATTTAAAGGAACACGCCACTATTTTTCGACTCATTTCCCGACTCCCCTAGAGTTTTCGTTTCCGTTTTCTCATCCATTCAGCCGATCTCCGGGTCTACACTGTTAGCATAGCTTAGCATAGATCATTGAATCTGATTAGACCGTTAGCATCTCTCTTGATATGATATTACGCAGCGGCTGAAAATAGTCCCAGCGCTCTCTCTGTCGTCCCGTTGGTTATGTTGACTGAAGTTAGCCTAGATGTGTAATATCATTGCGCCGCTGCACTCATGGGGCGGCTCACAGCTCTTGATTATTACGCAGGAATGAGAGAATAGTTCCTGCCATATCGGCCTAGAACATCACAACTTCTCATTTTCCGTCGGTCTTAGCACACGATGGAACGACAGAAGAGTCACGTTTTAAAGAGGAGAAATATCAACACTCTTTAGTCATTTTTGAGCGAGATGCTAACGGTCTAATCAGATTCAATGATCTATGCTAAGCTATGCTAACAGTGCTACCGCCAGAAACAGAGATCGTTCTGTTTACTGTGTAATGCCTCGAATTTGTCGTACAAACGTTAATTAAAGGAACACGCCACTATTTTTGAAAATAGTCTCATTTTTCAACTCCCCTAGAGTTTTCGTTTCCGTTTTCTCATCCATTCAGCCGATCTCCGGGTCTGCACTGTTAGCATAGCTTAGCATAGATCATTGAATCGGATTAGACCGTTAGCATCTCGCTCAAAAATGACCAAAGAGTGTTGATATTTCTCCTATTTAAAACGTGACTCTTCTGTCGTTCCATCGTGTGCTAAGACCGACGGAAAATGAGATGTTGTGATTTTCTAGGCCGATATGGCAGGAACTATTCTCTCATTCCTGCGTAATAATCAAGAGCTGTGAGCCGCCCCATGAGTGCAGCGGCGCAATGATATTACACATCTAGGCTAACTTCAGTCAACATAACCAACGGGACGACACAGGGAGCGCTGGGACTATTTTCAGCCGCTGCGTAATATCATATCAAGAGAGATGCTAACGGTCTAATCAGATTCAATGATCTATGCTAAGCTATGCTAACAGTGCAGACCCGGAGATCAGCTGAATGGATGAGAAAACGCTCTAACTCAAGGGGAGTCGGATTTTTGCTTCAAAACAAATCATACAAGTTTCCGTTCTGTGTGAATAAGAACCTAAAACACGTCCCATGATATTTCCGAAACTGAAGGTGCGACCGCTTTACCGAGTCCCGCTGGAAAAGGCCGACCCATGGCTAAACCCGCCTCCGTGCCAGCAGTGGGCGCTCCACCACCAGCCCCTCCACCTGTTCCCAATCCCACCATCCAGCGTCTGCCAGCCTTCCTGGACAACCACAACTACGCCAAGTCCCCCATGCAGGTAAGATCCGGCTAAGCTTCAGGATATCTGCACTGGGTAGCATGCGTGCTTTGACTCCGTGTGCTGGTTGATTGACAGGAAGAGGAGGATCTCGCTGCAGGTGTGGGACGCTCTCGCTTACCTGGCCCTCCTCAGCCCCCTTACTCTGATGATGAGGAGGACTATGATGATGAAGAGGAGGAGTGCAGCACTACAGGTGCCACAAGCAGGTATAAGATGTTACATTTCTAAATTAAATTTAATCTTTTGAGCGGTACTATCCAGTGTTTCCCACACATAGACTAATTCGTGGCGGTGCGCCACAGAATCAATACCGGCCGCCACATATTGCGTGTCGTTATTCTTTTAGTTGGTTTTTTTTTTTACCCTGTTTAAAACACGCAGCTGCACTTTCTTTCCCTGCTCTCCCTCCGTCTCTCTGTGACTCACGCGCGCCTCTCGCTCTCAAACGCCAAACCTGCTTTTGTTATGAATCAAAGTCCAAGCTTTTCATTTTTTTTAAGTTTTAATACGGAATTCAAACAATAAATAGCGTTTTGGCGCTAATGTGGCATAACAGTTAAAGCCAGAGGCGACATGCACTCATCTCGCGGCGGCGCGCACGGTCGCGCGCTTCACGGAGCGCTCTATACTTCTAGCGCTGGGTCAATACATTTGAATGGATAGACGACAGTTTCACTATTCAGGTGTTTGCAGCAAGTTTTGGTAAACAGTACAGCATAGTGTGCATTGATTACCACATTTACAGTATCATTTTATTATGGAGAGTGATGGAGATGCAACATCTTAACATTGATGTTAATGTTTTTATTGTATTTAACCATTAGGTATTCCTCACTTATTGGTTACACTTATACTCATTGGTGGTCAAATGTGACCATACACCTTAACTATTTTTCAATTAAATAAATGTTCTATATTTTAGTTTAATAAAATTTATTGAATATTTTGAGGAGATCTTTTGGTACTAAATAGGCCTATTATTTGTGCAATAATTATGGTCCATTAATGACCATTTAATGAATTAAATAAAAAAAAAATACTTCTAATATATTTTTTCTTATTTATATTACAATTAGTGTGGTAATTAATGTTAAAATGGAGAAATCCAATGCAAATTAGAGTCATTATGTGTCTGTAAAAATTATTAATTTCATTTGTAATGCCATGGTTTACCCACTGTAGGAGTCTGTATGGCTCTTTAATCAATATACATGTGTCTAGTCTAGTTGCTCAAAAAAAGTATTGCAAATCCTAACTGCTTACTTAATTTTAGGTTTTGCATTTGAATACATTTAGACATAATCAAACACTAGATTTCTTTAAATGTGAAATTTTAAAACATTAATAACTTGCATCCTAATATTTTTAATGATATTTATACAAGCACACACAAGTGAATATTAATGAATGTGAACAAATATCATTTAAAATAGTTTGAAATAGTGCTAAAAAGGCAAACTTATTTTTTTTTATATGTACAGTAGGCTATATACATATGAACTGATACTGAATCGAAATTAATCGATATTTGTGCCAATCACCAACCCCTAATCCCCGACCGCCCGCCCACCACCACAAATTGGTTTCTAATCTGTGGGAAACACTGCTATCCATCATAAAAGTGCATCCATTCATCATAAAAGTGCATCTATTCATCATAAAAGTGCATCCGTCCATCATAAAAGTGCATCTATCCATCATAAAAGTGCATCTGTCCATCATAAAAGTGCATCTATCCATCATAAAAGTGCATCTATCCATCATAAAAGTGCATCCATTCATCATAAAAGTGCATCCATTCATCATAAAAGTGCATCTATCCATCATAAAAGTGCATCTATCCATCATAAAAGTGCATCCATTCATCATAAAAGTGCATCCGTCCATCATAAAAGTGCATCTATCCATCATAAAAGTGCATCTATCATCATAAAAGTGCATCCATTCATCATAAAAGTGCATCCATTCATCATAAAAGTGCATCTATCCATCATAAAAGTGCATCTATCCATCATAAAAGTCATCCATTCATCATAAAAGTGCATCTATCCATCATAAAAGTGCATCTATCCATCATAAAAGTGCATCCATTCATCATAAAAGTGCATCTATCCATCATAAAAGTGCATCCATCATCATAAAAGTGCATCTATCCATCATAAAAGTGCATCTATCCATCATAAAAGTGCATCTATCCATCATAAAAGTGCATCCGTCCATCATAAAAGTGCATCTATCCATCATAAAAGTGCATCCATTCATCATAAAAGTGCATCTATCCATCATAAAAGTGCATCTATCCATCATAAAAGTGCATCTGTCCATCATAAAAGTGCATCCATTCATCATAAAAGTGCATCTATCCATTATAAGTGCATCCATCATCATAAAAGTGCATCCGTCCATCATAAAAGTGCATCCATTCATCTTAAAAGTGCATCTGTCCATCATAAAAGTGCATCCATTCATCATAAAAGTGCATCTGTCCATCATAAAAGTGCATCCATTCATCATAAAAGTGCATCCATTCATCATAAAAGTGCATCTATCCATCATAAAAGTGCATCTATCCATCATAAAAGTGCATCTATCCATCATAAGTGCATCCATTCATCATAAAAGTGCATCTATCCATCATAAAAGTGCATCCATTCATCATAAAAGTGCATCTATCCATCATAAGTGCATCCGTCCATCATAAAAGTGCATCTGTCCATCATAAAAGTGCATCTGTCCATCATAAAAGTGCATCTGTCCATCATAAAAGTGCATCTATCCATCATAAAAGTGCATCCATTCATCATAAAAGTGCATCTATCCATCATAAAAGTGCATCTATCCATCACAAAAGTGCATCCATCCATCATAAAAGTGCATCTGTCCATCATAAGTGCATCCATTCATCATAAAAGTGCATCTGTCCATCATAAAAGTGCATCTCTCCATCATAAAAGTGCATCTATCCATCACAAAAGTGCATCCATCCATCATAAGTGCATCCGTCCATCATAAAAGTGCATCTATCCATCATAAAAGTGCATCTTTCCATCATAAAAGTGCATCTATCCATCATAAGTGCATCCATCCATTATAAAAGTGCATCCGTCCATCATAAAAATGCATCTGTCCATCAAAAAAGTGCATCTGTCCATCATAAAAGTGCATCTATCTATCATAAGTGCATCCATCCATTATAAAAGTGCATCCATCCATTATAAAAGTGCATCCGTCCATCATAAAAATGCATCTGTCCATCAAAAAAGTGCATCTGTCCATCATAAAAGTGCTGCTCCAAATGTTTGTGTAGTTACACCCCTATGACCTTCATTGCTTGTGTGTGATTTGCAGGGCCCGAAGGAAGGTGGGTCTGCGCGCTCGCACCATGGGCCGCAGTGCAGTGGGTGGGGTTGCGGCGATGGAGGGTCCGCTAGCACTCAGCGTTTTAGCTGAGAAACTCAAGAAAGAGGTCCAGAGGAAGGACTCCATGGCCACCACAGGATCCACAGCTCTGAATGTGCGTACTGAGGGTCGGACGGGTGGCATCAGCATCACCTCCGCCTGCCAGCCTTCACCCACGCCCAGTAACGAGAGCACGGACACGGCCTCTGAGATTGGCAGCGCCTTCAACTCCCCGCTCCGCTCACCCGCGCGCTCGCAGGCCGCCACGCGCCCCTCCAGCCCCGTGGCGGCCCACTTGAGCCGGGTGCTGTTCGGGGAAGAGGAGGGGCTGCTCCGGTTAGATGCCCGGCACAATCGAGCCGTCCGGGACTTGGGGGCGCTAGTGAGCTCCACCATGCTGCAGCTGAAAGATGACGGCGTCATGTTTGCCCTGCCACCTACAGGTAATGATGAGATCGCAACATTTTGAAATCTAACTGGACCCTGTTTTCTTTCATAATAGGCCCGGTCCCAAATGGCACACTTTCAGTCTTACAATGGCCGTTAAGTCCATGAGACCCAAGGGTAGGGTCTCCAAACTCAACCCCAACCCCAATTAAACACACCTGAACCAGCTAATCTGTGTCGAACTAGGGCCTAAGACCTTGATTAGCTGGGATTTTTATTGCTGTGCATCTGAGAGAATGTTCAGTGACGTGACATCACTGCCAGATTCCATCATAAAAGTGCATCTATCAATTATAAAAGTGCATCCACCCATCATAAAAGTGCATCTATCCATCATAAAAGTGCATCTATGCATCATAAAAGTGCATCTGTCCATCATAAAAGTGCATCTATCCATCATAAAAGTGCATCTATCATCATAAAAGTGCATCCACCCATCATAAAAGTGCATCTATGCATCATAAAAGTGCATCCATCCATCATAAAAGTGCATCCATCCATCATAAAAGTGCATCCACCCATCATAAAAGTGCATCCATCATCATAAAAGTGCATCTATCCATCATAAAAGTGCATCCATCATCATAAAAGTGCATCTATGCATCATAAAAGTGCATCTATGCATCATAAAAGTGCATCTGTCCATCATAAAAGTGCATCTATCCATCATAAAAGTGCATCTATCATCATAAAAGTGCATCCACCCATCATAAAAGTGCATCTATGCATCATAAAAGTGCATCCATCCATCATAAAAGTGCATCCATCCATCATAAAAGTGCATCCACCCATCATAAAAGTGCATCCATCATCATAAAAGTGCATCTATCCATCATAAAAGTGCATCCATCATCATAAAAGTGCATCTATGCATCATAAAAGTGCATCCATCCATCATAAAAGTGCATCTATGCATCATAAAAGTGCATCTGTCCATCATAAAAGTGCATCTATCCATCATAAAAGTGCATCTGTCCATCATAAAAGTGCATCTGTCCATCATAAAAGTGCATCCACCCATCATAAAAGTGCATCCATCCATCATAAAAGTGCATCCACCCATCATAAAAGTGCATCCATCATTATAAAAGTGCATCTATCCATCATAAAAGTGCATCCACCCATCATAAAAGTGCATCCATCCATCATAAAAGTGCATCCACCCATCATAAAAGTGCATCTGTCCATCATAAAAGTGCATCCACCCATCATAAAAGTGCATCCACCCATCATAAAAGTGCATCTGTCCATCATAAAAGTGCATCCACCCATCATAAAAGTGCATCCATCCATCATAAAAGTGCATCCACCCATCATAAAAGTGCATCCATCATTATAAAAGTGCATCTATCCATCATAAAAGTGCATCCACCCATCATAAAAGTGCATCCATCCATCATAAAAGTGCATCCACCCATCATAAAAGTGCATCTGTCCATCATAAAAGTGCATCCACCCATCATAAAAGTGCATCCATCCATCATAAAAGTGCATCCACCCATCATAAGTCCACCCATCATAAGTGCATCCATCATCATAAAAGTGCATCTATCCATCATAAAAGCGCATCCATCATCATAAAAGTGCATCTATCCATCATAAAAGCGCATCCATCATCATAAAAGTGCATCTGTCCATCATAAAAGTGCATCTGTCCATCATAAAAGCGCATCCATCATCATAAAAGTGCATCTATCCATCATAAAAGTGCATCTATCCATCATAAAAGCGCATCCATCATCATAAAAGTGCATCTATCCATTATAAAAGTGCATCTATCCATTATAAAAGTGCATCTATCCATCATAAAAGTGCATCTATCCAGCATTAAAGTGCATCTATCCATTATAAAAGTGCATCTATCCATTATAAAAGTGCATCTATCCATCATAAAAGTGCATCTATCCATCATAAAAGTGCATCCACACCTGAACCAGATAATCCGTGTTTAACTAGGGCCTAATGCTGCGTTCACTCCAAACGTGAATAGAGCGTCAAAATCACGTCTAGTTTCACGCGCAAACATTTTGAATGCATTCGCAGTGAATTGGACGCGCGTAGAAATCGAGTGTTTGAAGCGAAATTGACACGCATTCAAGGCGCTCCAGGAGAAATATGTCATAAAACACAACTCTGCCTCTTTTCATTTTCAAAAGTCAAAACGATTTGGCAGACAACAAATTATAGATTAATGAGAGCAAAGATCGGCCGTTAGATCCACACAAGTCGAGCCACTACAGGCCATCAGAGCAGAGCCAGCGGCAGAAGAACTGGCTGAGGAAAGGCTGCTCTCACTGGGGTTATGAGCGCTGAGCACCCGGTGATCCACTGGAGCTCACAACTACAAAAACACAAGATTATTTTATATTAAATAGGCGCTCTCTTTATAAATAAACCACAGATTTAAGCTTTAAACAACTACATTCTCACCTGAAAAAGTCTTAAAACTACATTTTGTGACACAATAGTAGTATTTTTAATTATGCAGGGTTTCTCATCGTCACTTTACCACGTGACCGCAGTGAGCAGGCTCCTGATTGGTTAACGCGGCGCGAATTGACGCCAAAGTTAAAATTTTTCAACTCAGGCGTCAGACGCGAATTCGCTTCAAACGCGTGAATGCACAGAAGCACCATTCGCGTCTAACGTGCAAGACGCTCAATTTGCGCGAACTGTACGCGCGAATGAGGCGGATTTGCATCCTTCGCGCTGCGCGAAACGCGCCTTCCTCGCCGCGGGACCTCCAGACGCGCGTCAACGCACCTTTCCATTGACTTAACATTGAAATCACTCGCACTTGACGCTCTATTCGCGTTTGGTGTGAACGCAGCATAAGACCTTGATTAGCTGGTTCAGGTGTGTTTATTTTGGGTTGGCGCTAAGCTCTGCAGAACAGCGGCCCTCCAGGACCGAGTTTGGAGACCCCTGTCCCATTTTTCGTGGAAGACCGCGAGTGTTTGGAGTGCCATTTGGGCAAATTGTTCCCATATTGGTTCGGCTAACTAACTAAACTCTCATTTGACAGAAACATCGGAGGGCTTCAAGAAATCCGGTAGTGTGGAGAAGAAAGAGAAAGAAGAGGCGACCGGTCCAGGAGGAGAGGAGGAGGAGGAGGAGGTCAAGGAGGGACCATCAGTGGAGATGAAACAGGAGGACGTCAAAGAGTCAATGGTCGTCAAATCCGAGAACCTGCCGCCCACTGAACCCAGCACCAAACCTCCTGGAGAAAAATACACCCCTAAAGTGAGACGGCAGCCATTTTCTTTCTGCAATCGCTTGCTTTCTCAACAGGTTTGTTATGCAAAGTTACCTGAACTTCTGTCTTACAGGAATTGCTGGCCTTGCTGAAGTACGTGGAAGCAGACATCACCAACTACGAAGTGTGTCTGAAAGAAGAAGTGGAGAAGAGGAAAAAGTATAAGGCAAGTGTTTGTCTTTTCACGGTCCTGTGAACAACGAAATCTGATTGGCTGAGAGCTCACAGTGATGCTTTTTGTCCTTCCCCAGATCGATGACCAGAGGAGGACTCACAACTACGACGAGTTCATCTGCACCTTCATCTCAATGCTGGCACAAGAAGGTAAAAGACGAGAATCTATTGTTATGTGTTGGTGAAACGGCAGCGTGAATGTTCTGCTAATGTTCTCCCTTTGCTTGTTTATAGGCATGTTAGCGAGTCTGGTGGAGCAGAACATTTCTGTGCGTCGCCGGCAGGGCGTAAGCATCGGACGACTTCACAAACAACGCAAACCTGACCGGCGGAAACGCTCACGGCCGTACAAATCCAAACGCCAATAAAGCCTAAAAACTCAATCTTTCTGAGACATGGTCCAGACACATTTCTGAAGACAAACAACAATAATAAAACGCCTCATTGACAGTGTTAGTGATGATATCGCTTCAAATATTGTTTTTTTTAAGCTTATGAGTTCACATCGTCCACATTCATTGTAAACCGCCACTTCCAAAGCAAATTGGTGATGCTCAGATATTTAGAGATAATGAATCAGTTGCCACATGGAAGCCTTTGTACTGTATCAAGCTAACCATAAAACCAACAATCATTGGGCAAACAGCTGTTAGTGCCATTATTCGGGTAATATTTTGAGATTGAGTATCGGGGCTGGAGTGATTCAGACTTTAAAATCCAAAGATTCCAAGGAATCTTAATCTCCAAACATCCCAAATATCCAATCAAAATACTACCAAAGATTACAGATTCACTCAAACTGTTACCAAATGGACCAATCGCCAATCGTAGAGATGTGCTCAAGCCGTCAAATATCAGTCATTTTGTTTATAAGAATACTAAACAACAAAGGATCCAAGATTGGTAATGTCACTTTGGGATATTTTAGGATGCTTGAGTTGGTTTGTGAATGTGTCATTGGTTCATCATCACTGTTTTTTTGGTTATACCTATATGATTGTTCTTCAACATTTTCTTGAAGATGTTTTTTGTTGGTAAGCAAGAGACCAGTGGGTTTTGTCTCATGTTCCATTTGTACATATGTATTTGTGTTATCTTATAAGACTGTCTAGACATTAAAATAAATGTTTTGAACTACACTCGTGGTCTTGGTTTTAGTAGGCATTGGAAATATCTCACTCTAGTCATCAGCAGAAAAAACCCACCTGAAACCTACGCGTCTTTCTCATTAACACACACACACACACACACACACACTCAGAGAGAGAGGTGAAAGAGCTGCTATGGCTTCCAGCGTCCCGTTTCTTCTCCTGTTCGTGGGTTTATTCACGACTATAGTCGGTAAGGAAACGTTTCAACGGGTTTAAACACTACCTTGTTTTCCGAGTGAATTTATATTTTTTAAGTATGAATACAGGACAAATGTCGTGTTTGATTATTTAGTGCGAGGCTGTGCGCGTATTTAATATTTATCTGGCCAATTATCCTAATAATCGCTTGTGTTTTCGCCTTTTTCAAGAGTCGTATTTCTCCTCAGCACTATTTTTCGCGCCATCGGAAGCACGTGTCTTTTCGCCTCAAGTTAAAGTTAGTATTTTGTTTATGTGTGTGTGCAAGTACAGTTGTTGAAACGTGTGTTATAACTGTTTCTATGTCGTCATAAATAAAATAAAATTGATCCCAGCTGTTTATGTTGCTTAAACTGTAATCTGATCAGCTCCAAGATGTTCGATTCTTTACGAACCTTTTTTTATTATTTTTTTTTTTCTCTCTCAATGAATCAGTTGTTATTAATCAGTTGTTATTAGGTATCATGTTCACACAAAAAAATGGGATTGGTTAGTTTTCATTGGTCTGAACGAACACATCAGCTCATGCACTGAACCATCACATTTGGACATTATGGAAGCAGATGTAGATGCTAATTATTTTTAGATTAATTGAAAGAACTGATCCACACGCAAACACAGAAAAGTTTAAATGTCTGTAAAAATACTGCTTGAACTCAGGCCCGTTGCCAGTTTAGTGAAAGGGGGGGTTCTTTTTCCCCAAAAAGTGGACCTTTTTCAACCCCCCACTAATTTGCACAGGATTATCTTGTCTGCTGTTTTCTTAATAAGCGTTTTTTGGTGCACAGAAAATATTTACTACAATGTTGTCAAATTACTAACCAATCAAAACTTCCCCACAAAGTATAAATCAAAAATTCACGTGACAGAACATGGGAAACATGTTATAAGCTAACGTGTTAGTTTCATGTTGTGAAACATAATGTAGTAAATTGCTCCCCCGAGTAAATTTAGATTTCTCTGATCTACATATGTGCATTTTAAGAAGTTTGAAGGCCAAAAATATGATTAGAAATTGCTAAACTAAGTTCATTATATGACGAAAACGGATTTGTTAATGTTTCTTGTCCTCTCACATTGACAGTTGCTAATTATTACATTAAATCACGTAAATTATATACGTATTTAGTGGTTGTATAATGTATAAATCGTGCTAATTGTTGCAAGGTTTGATTGTTTGATTACTCTGTCTGTATGCTGTAGCGCTTTGAGTCTGAGAAAGGCGCATTATAAATAAAATGTATTATTATTATTATTTATATACCGATTTTAAATAAAAATTGGCGAAATTAGACAAATGTTTATTATGATTGTTTTTATCGGTAGTTTAACATTTCAATCCTAAAACAGCTGCCAAATATGAAATGTTTAGTTTAGCTACGTACATCTTACTCGCACTTTATGAACGTTTACTAAGTGTCGCGCTGCAATTCGCGCTCAGCAACTTCGCCTACTTTGTTTTGATTGGTCTCTTAAATGTTTTGACGTTTGCGAGCGGTGACATTAAAGTAATACTATATAATTAGGCAATTATTTCACAACATTTATAGCCTACACATCGGAAAAATACAGAGGTGCGGATTCGAATTATTGGCCGTCATTACTTAAAATAACACTTGTTTATTACAAAAAACTGACTTAAATTCTGGACCTTTGGCAGTTAGGGGTGGTTTATTCGAACCCCCCCTGCCTACAGGCATGAACATTTTACTTGAACTGATATTTACTACAACCTTCAAACAGGATTCACAACAGCCTTTTCGAAGTGGGTCACATTTCTCCTGTTCTGTCGTTTAGGCGATGAGGATTGCAGCATGTACGGGGGTAAATATGAATGGTGTGTTTCTGGGAAGTTCTGCTGTGGGACCTGTGGTGAGACGTACTGCTGCTCCGATCCGCAAAACAGAATCCAAGGACGAGTCAACTGTTTGTTGTGAGGAATTGCTTTTTTTCTTTCTTAACCTCTTAAACTCTGCAGACCCTGATCAGTGTCCGGAGTGACATCATCAAGTATATACTTTAAATGTCTTTCTGTGGAGGAGCTCTGACCTCATATGTGGTATCATTTGAAAGCTTAGAATATCTACTTTCTGGAGATATGCATCACTTTGGCATTTGTTTTACACAAAGTCACTTATTTACCCACTTACAGTGTCTCTAAACACACAATACTGGTGTTATTTTACAGGAAACCCTCTGAAGTTTCATAAAGCACGGCTAAAAGTGATAAACATGTGAGTATATGTTGTCTGAGCTGTAATAAACCCAGCAAAAAGAGACGCTTTTAGATTGTTTGGTTATAAATTGATTGTTGAAAGTGTGTAACTCAGGCCCTGTGTGTTCTAGCACCCTGCAGACAGTTCCGGCTGTAAACACTAGATTACAGAAAACACTGGAGAAAAGAGTCTAGTCTGGATCATGTGTGCAAGATTTATTCAGATGGATCTGAAGGAAGGAATATTACCCCCCCCCCCTCCATACCCATATACAGTGTTATGAATGCAATATCCCAGTGTCATTTTACAGAAAACCCTGAAATTACATAAAATATATAAAAAAAACTGACAAAATGTTCTAGCACCCTGCAGACAGTTTGGGCTGTTTCCAGCATTTCTCAGCAAACACTGAAAAATACTCCATTTATAAAGGTAATATTCCTCCCTTCAGATCCATTTGAATAAATCTTGCACACATGATCCAGACTAAACTCCAGTGTTTTCTGTAATCTAGTGTTTACAGCCGGAACTGTCTGCAGGGTGCTAGAGCTCACAGGGCCTGAGTTACACACTTTCAACAATCAATTTATAACCAAACAATCTAAAAGCGCCTCTTTTGCGGGGGTTATTACAGCTCAGACAACATATACTCACATGTTTATCACTTTTAGCAGTGCTTTATGAAACTTCAGAGGGTTTCCTGTAAAATGATACCAGTATTGTGTGTTTAGAGACACTGTGTGTGTGTGTGTGTGTGTGTGTGTGTGTGTGTGTGTGTGTGTGTGTGTGTGTGTGTGTGTGTGTGTGTGTGTGTGTGTGTGTGTGTGTGTGTGTGTGTGTGTGTGTGTGTGTGTGTGTGTGTGTGTGTGTGTGTGTGTGTATGGGAGGGTTTTACATTTGGGTCGGCCAAATCCGGGCGGAAATGGTCCCAGATTTTGTCATAATCTATCATTTCAGACCTCGTTATTATTTTGTTAGAACATGAACAATATATCTAAGAACCATAAATCTAAAACACAATTCTAAAAATATATTGGAAATTCAATTCCAGAGGGAACCGAATTGCCCTTCTGGTTATTTATATAATTTAAAATGTATATAATTTTTTAAGCAGTTGAACATAAAAGAGCACCAACGGCAATACGTTCTGGGCACAGCTGCCTTTTACTGTGAGATTCAGAGAGCTTTCAGAACAGGAAACCTAAAGAGGAAATACCTTCTTACCATCATTTCCCGTTTTGCTACAAGCACAAAACGTTTCGGTTACTAACGTAACCTCGGTTCCCTAAGATGAGGGAACGAGTATTGCGTTTTGCTAAAACGCTATGGGGGAATTCCTTTCCTCGAGATCTTGAAGCAAATTTTTATCCAAACAATACCTTTTATACGCAGTGCAGCTGCACAACTCTCAGCAGGAAGCAGCTGCGTGCTGATTGGCTGTGCCGCTGCAACTGCAGCAACCTATAGCGAGACCGTGGGGCAGGACGGACCAATCAGGTCCTTCCAAATTCCCGCCACAAGGGGCAACAGAATTTGCATAGCCTAGGGTATATAAGACCCACTCTCGCAAGGTTAGTCAGGTTAATCGACTGAAGCGACTCCTGAGCAAGTGAGCAAGCACGGCAAACAAAACGCAATACTCATTCCCTCATCTTAGGGAACCGAGCCGAAACGTTCCCTTACGAGAGTACTCTCGTATTGCGTTTTGCTAAAACGCTATGGGGGACCAATGCAAAACGCAGTGCTTGCTTGACGGCTCTAAAGCCGACGACACCAAACCCAGGCCAACCTAGGTGGGCCCGTAGTATGATATCAATAATTCAGAATGAGCCAGACCTGAGTCGGGCCCTCATGAGAATGAACACGATATTCGTGCAATAAAAAGTATAGACCGGACATAATCGGGTCAGGAATAATGAGTGGCCAGATGCTTCGGGCCGTATAAGGAATATGCTTATGACTTAACAATATTCAACCCAGGCCGGACTTATCGAGCCTTAAGGGGTTAAATCTGTTCATACAGCAAGAAGCCCAGCTTGTAAAGCCGGAACATCTAAATTATAGAATCTGATAAAAGTGGACGGGGAGGCCCAGCCTGCCGCCGCACAGATATCATTCAGAGAAATGCCAGTAGACCAAGCCCACGAAGAGGCCATGCCTCTAGTAGAATGGGCTTTAATGCCTAAGGGGCAGCTGAGATCTTTAGACTCATAGGCCAGTGAGATAGCATCCACTATCCACCGTGACAGGGTCTGCTTTGTAACCGCGCACCCTCGGGTGCGGCCGCCAAAGCATACAAAGAGCTGTTCAGTTTGCCTGTAAGCAGCGGAACGCTCTATGTATATTCTCAGCGCTCTGACAGGACAGAGCAAATTAGCATCTATTTCATCTGACTGTGATGAAAGTGCCGAAAGTGAAATGACCTGTGCTCTGAACGGAGTCGAAAGCACTTTAGGTACATATCCATGTCTTGGTTTGAGGACGACTTTGGAGTCGTTTGGCCCAAATTCCAGACACGAGGCGCTCACAGAGAGCGCGTGCAGATCACCTACTCGCTTAACTGATGCAATCGCTAGCAGAAAAGCGGTCTTTAGTGACAGGAGCTTTAAGCTCACAGAATGCAGAGGCTCAAATGCAGAGCTCTTCATGGCATCCAGGACCGTGGACAGGTCCCATATAGGGACTGAAGGGGGGCGAGGTGGGTGAAGCCTTCTAGCCTCTTTAAGGAAGCGAACAATGAGATCGCTCTTTCCTAGTGACAGTCCGTTCACTTGAATGTGATACGCCGCTATAGCAGCCACATAAACTTTGAGCGTGGAGGGGGAGCGACCCGCGTCCAGAAGCTCTTGTAAAAATGTAAGCACCTCTGACACTGCACAATCATGTGGGGTCAGACTTCGCGCTTTACACCAGTCTGATAAGACTGACCATTTGCCTGAATAGAGCCGCCTAGTTGTGGGGGCTCTAGCTTCAGTAATAGTATTCATTACGCTTTCAGAAAGGTTCTCATGTACCCGTTGATGGGCCAAACATGAAGCGCCTATGGATCGGGACGGGGATGCCAGATCTGCCGTTCCGCCTGCATGAGGAAGTTTCTCCTCAGCGGGATCGGCCACGGAGCTGTATCTGACATCTGACTCAGCAGTGAGAACCAAGGTTGATTTCTCCAAAGCGGGGCTATTAAAAGCACAGCGCATTTGCTCTCCCTGATCCTCTCTATGACCTGAGGTAACATTGAGATTGGGGGAAACGCATAAAGAGGAAGGTTGGGCCATTCGTGGGCCAACGCATCCTTGTGCTTGGAGAAATATATTCGGCATTGAGCATTGTCTTGTGAGGCGAAAAGATCCACTTTTGCCTCTCCAAACTTGCCCCAAATTATCTGAATTATATTTGGGTGAAGAGACCACTCTGCTGGGGACACTTTGCCCCTGGACAGCATGTCCGGACCCAGATTCAGAATGCCTGGCACGTGAGTCGCTCTCAGCGAGCTCAGATTGTGCTCTGCCCATATTAGGGCTTCTTCCGCCATTGAGTGCAGATCGATAGATCTCAGACCGCCTTGGCGATTTATATAGGCTACCTACCATATAGGTTCGGATCAGGACATGGTGGTATTTTATGTACGGAAGGAAAGCTCTTAGCGATATCGTGACCGCTTTCATTTCTAGACAGTTTATATGAAGGCTCTTCGTGCCCTCGTGAAGGGCTCCCCAACCTAGGTTGGATGCATCTGTCGAGATAACTTTCCACTTCGTAACAGTGCCCAAACTCACGCCCGTCTTGTACCAGACGGGATTTTTCCAAGGAGCCAGAGCTAACACACAGCTGTGGTCTACCTTGATTTGCAATCGGCCCGAAAGCCATGCGTGAGCTGGAACGCGGCGATTCAGCCAGTGCTGTAGGGGGCGCATGTGCAACAGACCCAGTCTGAGAACTGGCGCCGCCGAGGCCATGAAACCCAACATCCTCTGAAAGTGTTTGAGAGGAATGTGTGCACCGGACCTGAGGGAAACCGCTCGGTTCCGAACAGAGAGCGCGCGCTGTGACGTCAGCCGCGCGCTCATCTGCAGTGAGTCCAATACTGTTCCCAGAAACGAAACTTTCTGTGTGGGAGACAATAAACTCTTTGCCAAGGGAGCGGGTCTTTGAGCGGTTGACGGCGGTTCTCGAAATACCACTCATCCAGTCGGCTTCTCGTGGGCTCCTCGGGCTGAGACCAGTCAATGCCGAGATCATCCACGGCCTTGGTGAGCAAGCGCATAAGCTCAGCGTCGACTGAGGTTATGACGTGGCGTGCTCCGAGGCGGCGTCCGACCACCCGCTCCCGGATGCAGCAAGGGAAAGGCTGTCATCCTCTTCCTCCTCCGGTCCGCCGAACGAAACAGCAGCAGCCGCCATGCGAGGGGAGCTGTGCTGCTCGTCGACGAACAACACGGGCGATGGCGAGGCACGCGGGGACATGCCCGGCGTGTGCTCGTCAGAGCGCTCCGGTGGCCTCTGGTCGCGACGTTTTTTCTTCCGTGGATCTAGAGGCTGGGAGCACGGGACGGGATCCGAGTCGAAGTTGGCGAGCCGAGCCCGAAGGGTCTGCAGCGTCAGCTCGTCGCACTCAGGGCAGCCGCCCTGGTTGAGTGCAGCCTGCGTGTGGTCTCATCCGAGACATGACACGCAGATGATGTGCCGATCCTCGTCCGCGATGAAACCTCTGCACGAGGCGCAGGAACGAGACATTTGCAACAAAGTCTCGGCTCTTTTTTGAATGTTTGAAAAACACAAGGTATGTAAAGGATATGGTGCCGGATGGCGCAGCTGGAAGGCAGGCTGAAGGCGGAGAATCCGACGTCCTCAGGCTGCGTGTTCCGCTGGGTGCGTGTCGACGGCAGGCTTCGATCCGGAGCTCAACGATTGCAAGTCGCTGAAGAAGAATTAATCTGACTAACCTTGCGAGAGTGGGTCTTATATACCCTAGGCTATGCAAATTCTGTTGCCCCTTATGGCGGGAATTTGGAAGGACCTGATTGGTCCGTCCTGCCCCACGGTCTCGCTATAGGTTGCTGCAGTTGCAGCGGCACAGCCAATCAGCACGCAGCTGCTTCCTGCTGAGAGTTGTGCAGCTGCACTGCGTATAAAAGGTATTTTTTGGATAAAAATTTGCTTCAATATCTCGAGGAAAGGAATTCCCCCATAGCGTTTTAGCAAAACGCAATACGAGAGTACTCTCGTAAGGGAACTCTTCAGTCCCAGCCATAGACTGTGAAAAAATATGGGCGTAGTGTCCGTGACGTCACTATAGGATTCTGAAGAGCAGTTCTGAAGCGTAAAGTCGGGTCGAGCTGGCCGTCGCCATCTTGTCGAGTCACAGAAAATAACAGAAAATGGGCAAAGAGGCGGGATGTGGGCGGAGCTGAGGTGACGACTAATGCTGCGTTCACACCAAACCCGAAAAGAGCGTCAAAAGAGCGTCTTCGACTTTGTAACTTTAGTCTTTAGTGTCTTTTAAGGGTCTTGAGAGTGTAAAGTTGAGCCAATGGAGGCCTTTCAGAGCATCAGATTTACACTAAAATATCTTCATTTGTGTCTGAAGATGAACGGAGGTCTGACGGGTGTCCAACCACATGAGGCTCAGTCATTAATGACAGAATTTTCATTTTTGGGTGAACTAACCCTTTAAGGCTTTATATAATGTAAACGAATGAGTTATAAATAAATTCCCCCCTCACAGTCGTCATGAAGGGCAACATTAGCCGTACAGACCAAAAGCACAGTTTGTCCCAGACTGTGAACATGTGTTCTTCTGCTGTAAAGTTGGCCATTTTAACATGAGCTCAATGAGATTCTGCTCCTTCTGTGGCCAGTCCATGAACTGCAGTTTAACTCACAATTGAATTGTTGTCCTTCATAATCTGTCCAGAAAAAGTTTGAAGAAATTGGGTACTCCTCCTCGAAGGGACTCTGCGGCTGGTGAATTCGTCCCCGTAGTAATAATGCCCATCCTTGTGACCCTCATCATTGTGCTCATCACCTGCTGGGTCTGTCCCTGCTGCTGTCTCTATAAAAGGTTCAGAAGTCCGAGACGTAAGTGTCAATGATGTACGGCAAAAGAGCCGAATGCTTTTAGAACGCCATTCCAATGGTTTTCCACCTTCTTGCAGCTGTGATGGCGACAACTACGGTCGTGACGACCCAATACCTTCCGCAGCCTGGCGGTCAGTGCTTCCCTTACCAGCCTTTGCCAAGCGACCCATCGTATGGAGGTCACCCCATGCCGACTGGAGCGTTTAGGGGACAACCATATCAGGAGGCTGGTAATGTCTGCAACAACACGACGAGGATATTTGAGCAGGATTCCCAACAATGATAACGATGCTTTCTTTTTCCACCAGGTCCAGGGTATCCTGTTCCCTTCATCCAGGCTCCAAATGATGGTGGTCAGGCCACATACCCAATACAGCCAGCTCAACCACGGCTGCCCACAGACTACACCTCAGCTCAACCTGCTTACAACCCCGCTTATGTGGATACAACTACAGCTACACCCGCTCAGTCAGTCAAGACCAGTTACTAAACCAAATCCACTGGGTTACAAGTTTCCACGATGGTGTTGAGAATACAAGCACTACCACTGTTTGTTAATATGGTCACATTTATACTCTCTTGTTTGTTATTGTTAAAGGGTTAGTTCACCCAAAAATGAAAATTATGTCATTAATTACTTACCCTCATGTCGTTCGACACACGTCAGAACTCTGTTCATCTTCAGACACAAATGAAGATATTTTAGTGTAAATCTGATGCTCTGAAAGGCCTCCATTGGCTCAACTTTACACTCTCAAGACCCTTAAAAGACACTAAAGACTAAAGTTACAAAGTCCATCTCACTACAGTGGTTCTAAAATAACTTTATGAAGACGAGAATAGTTTCTGTGCGCAAAAAAACCTAAATAACGACTTATATAGTGATGACGATTTCAAAACACGGCCTCATGAAGCTTCGAAGCGTTATGAATCAGTGAGTCGATTCAGCGGTTTGGAGCGTTATGAGTCAGTGAGTCGATTCATGATTCGGATCGCGTGTCAAACCGCCAAACTGCTGAAATTTGGCGATTCAAACCGCTGAATCGACTCACCAATTCATAACGCTCTAAACCGCTAAATCGACTCACTGATTCATAACGCTTCAAAGCTTCATGATGCTGTGTTTTGAAATCGTCATCACTATGTAAGTCATTATTTAGGGTTTTTTTGCGCACAGAAACTATTCTCGTCTTCATAAAGTTATTGTAGAGCCGCTGTAGTGAGATGGACTTTGTAACTTTAGTCTTTAGTGTCTTTTAAGGGTCTTGAGAGTGTAAAGTTGAGCCAATGGAGGCCTTTCAGAGCATCAGATTTACACTAAAATATCTTCATTTGTGTCTGAAGATGAACGGAGGTCTGATGGGTGTCCAACCACATGAGGGTCAGTCATTAATGACAGAATTTTCATTTTCATAAAGTGGATAGTTCACCCAAAAAGGAAAATTAGCCCATGATTTACTCTTCCCCCCAAGTCATCCGAGGTGTGTGTGACATTCTTCTTTCAGACAGTTATATTACAAAAGTCCAGGCTAATCCAAGCATTAGAATTGCACTAATAGTTGCATAAAAAGTGCATCTGTCCATCTTATAACTGCTCCACGCGGCTCTGGGGTGTTAATAAAGGCCTTCTGAAGCGAATCAACGCGTTAGTGTAAGAAAAATATCCATATTTAAAACTTTATCAAGTAAACTTTCGGCCTTCCCTGTTCAGTTTATGGAGAAAGTGTTGAAGTTCTCCTGCGGATGGAAAGACTAACGCTCAGCTCCGCTCGTCATGACGTCACACACACATCTGGAGTTTCACTTTCAACATTCAACACTTTTACACAGAAGGCGGAGGCCGAAAGTTTACTTGATAAAGTTTTAAATATGGATATTGTTCTTACACAAACGCGTCGATTCGCTTCAGAAGGCCTTTATTAACACCCCAGAGCCGCTGGAGCAGTTATATGACGGACAGATGCACTTCAAAAACAGAGCAACTATGAATCCAATTCTAAAGCTTGGATTAGCCTGGACTTTTGTAATATAACTCAAATTTTATTCGTCTGAGAGAAGAATGTCACACACACCTCGGATGACTTGAGGGAGAGGAAATCATGGGCTAATGTTCATTTTTGGGTGAACTATCCCTTTAATATCCATCATCCCATAATTTGTTGTCGTACCCAGACAGCAACATCGTGCCGGATTCCACACGCCGGATTTGGGCCGGATCTGGGATGACACTATGGGTAGATTGTTGTAGATATTTTGAGATCGTACTAAACTTGTTGAATTGGGTTCATATTATGGACAGCTAGTTGACTATCCAGAGTTAGATCACATAATCTTTCACGATTGTCTTGATTGTTTTTGTTTGTACGTAATAAAGCAGTGACTTTAGTCTCACACATGTTCTGTCTGTTTGTATTTTCTAATTTTCCATTGATCAAGACATTAAAATGAATGTTTCAAATGACCTCTTGAGTTTCGGAGGAGCACGAATAGGCACTTATCATCAGGATTGTTTGTGTTACACCAGCAAGAAAAACATAACTGGGTTTAATTGACTCCTCAGTGTCCGGAAATGCACCATTCCCAGATTCCCCAGGAAAGGCACGGTTAAAGAGGAAGAGCTGCAATATGGCGGTTTTACTGCTCCCTTTTGCGGTTTTATTTGCCAGGATAGTCGGTAAGAGACTAGATCAAATCGTTTTTCTGCCAGGACATTATCCGACTTTTATCCTAAATCTCAACACAATGGACACTTTTCACAACCAAAGTTTTTTACATTTTAAATTTTTTTAATGTATGTACATTTATAACACTGTACTGTGTATTATTATCCTGGACACCAGCTGAATTTAGCCCCGATTTGGGGAAATTCGGTCTGGACTTGGACTAGGGTCGAGCTGGCCGTCGCCATCTTGTCAACGCATCACTCCTGGATAACAGAAAATGGGCAAAGAGGCGGGACGTGGGCGGAGCTGAGGTGACGACTAACAGACAGCAGACAAACGGCAATCCACCTGTCACTCAAAGTGGCCACGCCCTTAATTATGCCGAATTCAACTCAAGCGTTCTTTGGTGATGTGATGATAACGTTACTGTTGATCATCTGTCCATCATCGTAAAAAGCCCGCCCTGATGATTTCATTGGTCTGAACCAAGCGGCTCCTCCCTCAGTTTCTCCTGAAGCCGATACTGAAGTGAGTTAAACTGCAGTTCATGGACTGGCCACTAGAGACAGACTCCAGAAGGAGCAGAATCTCATTGAGCTCATGTTAAAATGGCCAACTTTACAGCAGAAGAACACATGTTTACAGTCTGGGACAAACTGTGCTTTTGGTCTGTACGGCTAATGTTGCCCTTCATGACGACTGTGAGGGGGGGAATTTATTTATAACTGACTCGTTTACATTATATAAAGCCTTAAAGTTCTGCATAATTAAGGGCGTGGCCACTTTGAGTGACAGGTGGATTGCCGTTTTTTTCTGCTGTCTGTTAGTCGTCACCTCAGCTCCGCCCACGTCCCGCCTCTTTGCCCATTTTCTGTTATCCGGGAGTGACTCGACAAGATGGCGACGGCCAGCTCGACCCGACTTTACGCTTCAAAACTGCTCTTCAGAATCCTATGAGTGATGTCACGGACACTACGCCCATATTTGTTTACAGTCTATGGTTGAAACACCCCATAATCACAGTTAATTATTTTAACATAAGAGGATATGGAGCACATGCTTTACGAGAGAGAGTGAGGGTGCAGTGAGAGTAAATCGCTTCAGCAGAATAAAACCGCAAACCGAGGGGAACGCGGATATGATGTCATCGACAGGCCACGCCCTCACACGTCCCGGTTCCTCGGGGAAAAGAGCATCTCACCATTTACTAGTAGTAGGAAGTTCGGATTCATTTTACTGACTCGGATCTTTGAATCTCATTCAGCAAAATGAACAAATCTTTTTCAAGTCATTTCGTTCATTTCAGCAGAATCGAATTAAAATGTTACATTTTTCAACAGATTTAGTACTTTTGGAATAAAAAATAAACTATAAGCTAATGCAGCCATGGCCAAAATTTGAGAAAGAAATGATTCATTAATTGCTATAGCTTGCTTCAGGCTATATATGCAGTCTTTTCGTTCACCTCACCTCCCGATGCAAATCGTTCTTTGTTTTGTCACTGTGACAGCCTCATATGTAAATTAATACATTGTCCGGAAACCGAAAAGATCAGTTCATCTCTCGAGTCTCGGGTCATTCGTTCATCAAGTCCCAGCCCCATAGGCAAGGCTATGCAGTCACCGGAAACAGAAAAGATCAGTTCATCTCTCGAGTCTCGGTTTGAGTCATTCGTTCATCAAGTCCCAGCCCCATAGGCAAGGCTATGCAGTCGCCAGAAGCAGAAAAGATCAGTTCATCTCTCGAGTCTCGGTTTGAGTCATTCGTTCATCAAGTCCCAGCCCCATAGGCAAGGCTATGCAGTCGCCAGAAACAGAAAAGGTCAGTTCATCTCTCGAGTCTCGGGTCATTCGTTCCTCAAGTCCCAGCCCCATAGGCAAGGCTATGCAGTCACCAGAAACAGAAAAGATCAGTTAATCTCTCGAGTCTCGGTTTGAGTCATTCGTTCATCAAGTCCCAGCCCCATAGGCAATGCTATGCAGTCGCTGGAAACAGAAAACATTAGTTCATCTCTCGAGTCTCGGGTCATTCGTTCATCAAGTCCCAGCCCCATAGGCAAGGCTATGCAGTCGCCGGAAACAGAAAAGTTTAGTTCATCTCTCGAGTCTCTGGTCATTCGTTCATCAAGTCCCAGCCCCATAGGCAAGGCTATGCAGTCGCCGGAAACAGAAAAGATTAGTTCATCTCTCGAGTCTCGGGTCATTCGTTCATCAAGTCCCAGCCCCATAGGCAAGGCTATGCAGTCACCAGAAACAGAAAAGATCAGTTCATCTCTCGAGTCTCGGTTTGAGTCATTGGTTCATTAAGTCCCAGCCCCATAGGCAAGGCTATGCAGGCGCCGGAAACAGAAAAGATTAGTTAATCTCTCGAGTCTCGGGTCATTCGTTCATCAAGTCCCAGCCCCATAGGCAAGGCTATGCAGTCGCCAGAAACAGAAAAGATTAGTTAATCTCTAAAGTCTCGGGTCATTCGTTCATCAAGTCCCAGCCCCATAGGCAAGGCTATGCATTCGCTGGAAACAGAAAAGATTAGTTCATCTCTCGAGTCTCGGGTCATTCGTTCATCAAGTCCCAGCCCCATAGGCAAGGCTATGCAGTCGCCGGAAACAGAAAAGATCAGTTAATCTCACGAGTCTCGGGTCATTCGTTCATTAAGTCCCAGCCCCATAGGCAAGGCTATGCAGTCGCCGGAAACAGAAAAGTTCAGTTCATCTCTCGAGTCTCGGGTCATTCGTTCATCAAGTCCCAGCCCCATAGGCAAGGCTATGCAGTCGCTGGAAACAGAAAAGATCAGTTAATCTCACGAGTCTCGGGTCATTCGTTCATCAAGTCCCAGCCCCATAGGCAAGGCTATGCAGTCGCCGGAAACAGAAAAGATCAGTTCATCTCTCGAGTCTCGGTTTGAGTCATTCGTTCATCAAGTCCCAGCCCCATAGGCAAGGCTATGAGGTCGCCGGAAACAGAAAAGATCAGTTCATCTCTCGAGTCTTCTCGTTCAAGTCGTTCGTTCTTTTTTCACGTGACCGCTTCCCGGTTCAGTGTCTCGCAACATATACAGTCGAAATTACAGTCGTATTATTGACTGCATGTTGTAATATATTTATTAATATAAAATCATCAGAAGATATGTGCAATAAACATTTGTTATGCCTATCCGTTCTGGACAACACAATCTGTCCAGGCTTCATAGGAAAGTAAATTATTATACTAGCTAAAAAAATGAAATAAACAACAAAAGACTTGAACGAATGACTCGAACGAGAAGACTCGAGAGATTAACTGATCTTTTCTGTTTCCGGTGACTGCATACCCACATGAAAAAAATACTATAGTAAAATTACTCTAGTAAATACTATAGTGTTTTTGAACCATACTATAGTAAAGATACTACAGTAAATTGTAGTATATTATAGTATTTACTACACTTTGTTAATTTACTGTAGTATATTTACTATAGTATGGTTCAAAAACACTATAGTATTTACTAGAGTAATTTTACTATAATATACTATAGTATTTTTTAATGTGGGTAAGCCTTGCCTATGGGGCTGGGACTTGATGAACGAATGACTCGAGAGATGAACTTATCTTTTCTGTTTCCGGTACAGAACATATGTGAGGTTGCGCATGCGCGGTCAACCCAAAAGGAACGAATCGCTCTCGTTGTTCTCGAGTCATATTAAAGATTTGTTCAAAATTAACGAATCGTTCATGAACGACACATCACTACCATTTACAAATAGTCGGAAACATTTGGGATATTGAGTAGGCTACTCAACAAAATATATAACACTGGCCTAGTGGTGTTAGGATATTTTATTGAAAAAATCTTACATAGTGCAGCTTTAAGAACGAAATAATCCAAGCAATTATTAGCAAACGAGACCCGTTGTTCATTTTATGTCCTTTTGTTTATATTGCTTAATAAATTGCATGTTGACTCAAGTTAATATATCCACGTGTGGGAAAATATATTTCACACCCTCTTAAAAGATGCATTTTGAACGTTATCCTGTCCTATCGATGCTACATAAAAAAGATTAATAGAAATTATTTGTGAGTTTTACACATTCAAGTTTCGCTTTCGTTTCCCCGTGCGGTTGATGATCAAAAAACAAGAAGATGAGAAAGTCTGTTCCTTATACGCCCACCAACTTAATGCATATTCAGATCCGTGTACAGTTGATCAGAAGAAGGAAGAGCAGCGCTATGGCCTCCACCTCCGCCGCCGTGTTTCTGCTCCTGTCTGCGGGCTTACTCACGGGCGCTCTCGGTGAGTTACACGACCTGTTAAAACATCCAGAAACCTGTTTTTGGGCGGTTTACCCATGACTGTAAAGTGCAATATAAATCATTTAAACAGATATTTTAGAAACATTTATAAAACATGTCTCATTTCCTGTGTTCTTGAAGGTGATGACTGTAAAAGCTACTACACCAGCAGTAACGCGTACAAGTCGCCGGAGATCTGCGGGCTATGGAAGCACTGCTGTGGGACCTGCGATTACAGATACTGCTGCTCCAGTGCATACTCGAAGATATCCGACTATGAGCAAAACATGTGCAATCTGTAAGTCTTATTACATGTCTTTTAGATCCAAAAGTCCTTCTAACACACCCTCATGTCGTTCCAAACTCGCCTAAGTGTTTAAAAATAATATATTTTTCATTTTGGTCATTTTTTAAACTTTGATTTGTAATTGTAAATGTTCATTATTTCTTTTCTGAACTGGGTGGTGTGTAAGTAGTCATGGGCGTAAATTTCATCTAACAGTTGGGGGGACAGTAAACAAAAAATATCTCAAAGGCCATTTTTGAATTAGTACAGCCAAAATTGTACTTGTAAGGGTATGTGTAATTATCTTATGTCCTTTTATCTGGCCAACAACACTAAGCAATAGTTGGTTAAATATGAGTTATCATAGGTTCACTACACGGTAATACAGTTATTAAATGATCTTGCTTCTTCCACATATTACTGAGCAACTAATATCTAATATCAGTTGGGCTTATCGCAGTGTTAGCTGTTGTGAATTACAACAAGCTTCCAAACTATAATTTTGACCTTTTTTTGTCATTGCTAATTTATTAATAACTCCGCATCATCTGTATTAAAGAGAAAATAATCACTTCATCCAATGTTTAAAGTAAACAGACTAACTGGAGTTCCTCAACTACTAACTTTGGTGTGTGTGTGTGTGTGTGTGTGTGTGTGTGTGTGTGTGTGTGTGTGTGTGTGTGTTTGTGTTTGTGTGTGTAGGTGCGGTGTGTGTGTGTGTGTAGGTGAGGTGTGTGATGGACCAAACCACTATAGGGCAAGAGAGGGGGGATTCAAAATGTTTCTAAACTTAAAACACATTTTTTGCCCTGTTTGCAATTTTATTGTTTTACTATTGCACAATTATTTTAAGTATATATCAATATATTATTTACAATACACAATGTGGTTTTTAATTATATTTTTAAGGAAGCGCCTGACCCCCACGACCCCGTTGCGATATTCTGGGTAAGTAGTGTTAATATCTTCTTTATCTTAATCTAATTGGTCAACCTCCGATCTGAAACTGTATCAAATCTCAGAGGTTAATTTTAAATCTGAAACCGTGTGATCACATTGTCTTCTGTAATGTGTTTGTATTTAATGTGTTAGTTGAGGTTTTCCACTCTGTCACTCTTCCGCCCATGGTTTCCGACAGAGGTCGTGGTCTTTACTGCAATTTGCAAAACGCATCCCTCAGATGAACACGCTACAACACGTTACAACAGTGCCAGTGCTTGATGTTTAAAGAACAAAGAATTAATAGTTCAAGTTCTTGTTGTGAAAGGCTGTAGAGTTCACATTTATAAAGTGTGTCAAGAGAGAAGTAGCGTGATGCAACATCCACATTTTTGGCTGTTGAGGGGATTTCCAAGGTAAAGCGGGGAGGGACAAAAAACGTTTTTAAACAAATGTTTTTTTTTTTTAATATATAGGGTGAGACGGGGTAAGATACCCTCTTCTCCTGACAATAGTTGACTCCAAATCCCATGTTAGTTCACCCAAAAGTGAAAATTAGCCCATGATTTACTCTCACTCAGCTCATCCTATCAGTCATAAAAGTGCATCTATCCATCATAAAAGTGCATCCATCCATCATAAAAGTGCATCCATCCATCATAAAAGTGAATATATCCATCATAAAAGTGCATCCATCCATCATAAAAGATCATCTATCCATCATAAAACTGCATCCATCCATCATAAAAGTGCATCCATCCATCATAAAAGTGCATCTATCCATCATAAAAGTGCATCTATCCATCATAAAAGTACATCCATCCATCATAAAAGTGCATCCATCCATCATAAAAGTTAATCCATCCATCATAAAAGTGCATCTATCCATCATAAAAGTGCATCCATCCATCATAAAAGTGCATCTCTCCATCATAAAAGTGCATCTATCCATCATAAAAGTGCATCTCTCCATCATAAAAGTGCATCCATCCATCATAAAAGTGCATCCATCCATCATAAAAGTGCATCTATCATCATAAAAGTTGGG
>JARQWZ010005131.1:0-40000 GCA_033150135.1 Gobio occitaniae
TTTTGTAATAATTGAATAATTTACACTTTTATGTCATAGTATACACTGTCGTTATTGTGAATTTTTGTCAATAATGACTTTTTGTAATAATTGAATTATTTCCACTTTTATGTCATAGTATACACTGTCGTAATTGTGAATTTTTGTCAATAATGACTTTTTGTAATCATTGAATAATTTAGACATTTATGTCATAGTATACACTGTCGTAATTGTGAATTTTTGTCAATAATGACTTTTTGTAATAATTGAATAATTTACACATTTATGTCATAGTATACACTGTCGTAATTGTGAATTTTTGTCAATAATGACTTTTTGTAATAATTGAATTATTTCCACTTTTATGTCATAGTATACACTGTCGTTATTGTGAATTTTTGTCAATAATGACTTTTTGTAATAATTAAATATTAACACTTTTATGTCATAGTATACACTGTCGTAATTGTGATTTTTTTTCAATAATGACTTTTTGTTATAACTGAATCATTTCCACTTTTATGTCATAGTATACACTGTCGTAATTGTTAATTTTTGTCAATAATGACTTTTTGTAATAATTCAATAATTTCTACTTTTATGTCATAGTATACACTGTCGTAATTGTGAATTTTTGTCAACAATGACTTTTTGTAATAATTCAATCATTTCCACTTTTACGTCATAGTATACACTGTCGTAATTGTGAATTTTTGTCAATTATGACTTTTTGTGATAATTCAGTCATTTCCACTTTTACGTCATAGTATACACTGTCGTCATTGTGAATTTTTGTTAATAAAGACTTTTTGTAATAATTCAATCATTTCCACTTTTTTGTCATAGTATACACTGTCGTAATTGTGAATTTTTGTCAATTATGACTTTTTGTGATAATTCAGTCATTTCCACTTTTACGTCATAGTATACACTGTCGTCATTGTGAATTTTTGTTAATAAAGACTTTTTGTAATAATTCAATCATTTCCACTTTTTTGTCATAGTATACACTGTCGTAATTGTGAATTTTTGTTAATAAAGACTTTTTGTAATAATTGAATTATTTCCACTTTAACGTCATAGTATACACTGTCGTAATTGTGAATTTTTGTCAATTATGACTTTTTGTAATAATTCAATCATTTCCACTTTTTTGTCATAGTATACAGTCGTAATTGTGAATTTTTGTCAATTATGACTTTTTGTAATAATTGAATAATTTCCACTTTTATGTCATAGTATACACTGTCGTAATTGTGAATTTTTGTCAATAAAGACTTTTTGTAATAATTGAATAATTTCCACTTTTATGTCATAGTATACACTGTCGTAATTGTGAATTTTTGTCAATAAAGACTTTTTGTAATAATTGAATTATTTCCACTTTTATGTCATAGTATACATTGTCGTAATTGTGAATTTTTGTCAATAATGACTTTTTGTAATAATTGAATTATTTCCACTTTTATGTCATAGTATACACTGTCGTATTTGTGAATTTTTGTCAATTATGACTTTTTGTAATAATTGAATTATTTCCACTTTTATGTCATAGTATACACTGTCGTAATTGTGAATTTTTGTCAATTATGACTTTTTGTGATAATTCAGTCATTTCCACTTTTACGTCATAGTATACACTGTCGTCATTGTGAATTTTTGTTAATAAAGACTTTTTGTAATAATTCAATCATTTCCACTTTTTTGTCATAGTATACACTGTCGTAATTGTGAATTTTTGTCAATAATGACTTTTTGTAATAATTGAATAATTTAGACATTTATGTCATAGTATACACTGTCGTAATTGTGAATTTTTGTCAATAATGACTTTTTGTAATAATTGAATAATTTACACATTTATGTCAAAGTATACACTGTCGTAATTGTGAATTTTTGTCAATAATGACTTTTTGTAATAATTGAATTATTTCCACTTTTATGTCATAGTATACACTGTCGTTATTGTGAATTTTTGTCAATAATGACTTTTTGTAATAATTAAATATTAACACTTTTATGTCATAGTATACACTGTCGTAATTGTGATTTTTTTTTCAATAATGACTTTTTGTTATAACTGAATCATTTACACTTTTATATCATAGTATAACACTGTCGTAATTGTGAATTTTTGTCAACAATGACTTTTTGTAATAATTCAATCATTTCCACTTTTACGTCATAGTATACACTGTCGTAATTGTGATTTTTTGTCAATTATGACTTTTTGTGATAATTCAATCATTTCCACTTTTACGTCATAGTATACACTGTCGTCATTGTGAATTTTTGTTAATAAAGACTTTTTGTAATAATTGAATTATTTCCACTTTTATGTCATAGTATACACTGTCGTAATTGTGAATTTTTGTCAATTATGACTTTTTGTAATAATTCAATCATTTCCACTTTTTTGTCATAGTATACACTGTCGTAATTGTGAATTTTTGTCAATTATGACTTTTTGTAATAATTGAATAATTTCCACTTTTTTGTCATAGTATACACTGTCGTAATTGTGAATTTTTGTCAATAATGAATTTTTGTAATAATTGAATAATTTACACTTTTATGTCATAGTATACACTGTCGTAATTGTGAATTTTTGTCAATTATGACTTTTTGTGATAATTCAATCATTTCCACTTTTACGTCATAGTATACACTGTCGTAATTGTGAATTTTTGTTAATAAAGACTTTTTGTAATAATTGAATTATTTCCACTTTTATGTCATAGTATACACTGTCGTAATTGTGAATTTTTGTCAATAAAGACTTTTTGTAATAATTCAATCATTTCCACTTTTACGTCATAGTATACACTGTCGTAATTGTGAATTTTTGTCAATTATGACTTTTTGTGATAATTCAGTCATTTCCACTTTTACGTCATAGTATACACTGTCGTCATTGTGAATTTTTGTTAATAAAGACTTTTTGTAATAATTCAATCATTTCCACTTTTTTGTCATAGTATACACTGTCGTAATTGTGAATTTTTGTTAATAAAGACTTTTTGTAATAATTGAATTATTTCCACTTTTACGTCATAGTATACAGTCGTAATTGTGAATTTTTGTTAATAAAGACTTTTTGTAATAATTGAATTATTTCCACTTTTACGTCATAGTATACACTGTCGTAATTGTGAATTTTTGTCAATTATGACTTTTTGTAATAATTCAATCATTTCCACTTTTTTGTCATAGTATACACTGTCGTAATTGTGAATTTTTGTCAATTATGACTTTTTGTAATAATTGAATAATTTCCACTTTTATGTCATAGTATACACTGTCGTAATTGTGAATTTTTGTCAATAAAGACTTTTTGTAATAATTGAATAATTTCCACTTTTATGTCATAGTATACACTGTCGTAATTGTGAATTTTTGTCAATTATGACTTTTTGTAATAATTGAATTATTTCCACTTTTATGTCATAGTATACATTGTCGTAATTGTGAATTTTTGTCAATAATGACTTTTTGTAATAATTGAATAATTTACACTTTTATGTCATAGTATACACTGTCGTAATTGTGATTTTTTTTTCAATAATGACTTTTTGTTATAACTGAATCATTTACACTTTTATGTCATAGTATAACACTGTCGTAATTGTGAATTTTTGTCAATTATGACTTTTTGTAATAATTCAATCATTTCCACTTTTTTGTCATAGTATACACTGTCGTAATTGTGAATTTTTGTCAATTATGACTTTTTGTAATAATTGAATAATTTCCACTTTTTTGTCATAGTATACACTGTCGTAATAGTGAATTTTTGTCAATAATGAATTTTTGTAATAATTGAATAATTTCCACTTTTATGTCATAGTATACACTGTCGTAATTGTGAATTTTTGTCAATTATGACTTTTTGTAATAATTGAATAATTTCCACTTTTATGTCATAGTATACACTGTCGTAATTGTGAATTTTTGTCAATAAAGACTTTTTGTAATAATTGAATAATTTCCACTTTTATGTCATAGTATACACTGTCGTAATTGTGAATTTTTGTCAATAAAGACTTTTTGTAATAATTGAATTATTTCCATTTTTATGTCATAGTATACATTGTCGTAATTGTGAATTTTTGTCAATAATGACTTTTTGTAATAATTGAATAATTTAGACATTTATGTCATAGTATACACTGTCGTAATTGTGATTTTTTGTCAATTATGACTTTTTGTGATAATTCAATCATTTCCACTTTTACGTCATAGTATACACTGTCGTCATTGTGAATTTTTGTTAATAAAGACTTTTTGTAATAATTGAATTATTTCCACTTTTACGTCATAGTATACACTGTCGTAATTGTGAATTTTTGTCAATTATGACTTTTTGTAATAATTCAATCATTTCCACTTTTTTGTCATAGTATACACTGTCGTAATAGTGAATTTTTGTCAATAATGAATTTTTGTAATAATTGAATAATTTCCACTTTTATGTCATAGTATACACTGTCGTAATTGTGAATTTTTGTCAATAATGAATTTTTGTAATAATTGAATAATTTACACTTTTATGTCATAGTATACACTGTCGTAATTGTGAATTTTTGTCAATTATGACTTTTTGTGATAATTCAATCATTTCCACTTTTACGTCATAGTATACACTGTCGTTATTGTGAATTTTTGTCAATAATGACTTTTTGTAATAATTGAATAATTTACACTTTTATGTCATAGTATACACTGTCCTAATTGTGAATTTTTGTCAATAATGACTTTTTGTAATAATTGAATAATTTACATTTTTATGTCATAGTATACACTGTCGTTATTGTGAATTTTTGTCAATAATAACTTTTTGTAATAATTGAATTATTTCCACTTTTATGTCATAGTATACACTGTCGTAATTGTGAATTTTTGTCAATAATGACTTTTTGTAATAATTGAATTATTTACACTTTTATGTCATAGTATACACTGTCGTTATTGTGAATTTTTGTCAATAATTACTTTTTGTAATAATTTAATAATTTACACTTTTATGTCATAGTATACACTGTCGTAATTGTGAATTTCTGTCAATTATGACTTTTTGTAATAATTGAATTATTTCCACTTTTATGTCATAGTATACACTGTCGTAATTGTGAATTTTTGTCAAAAATGACTTTTTGTAATAATTGAATAATTTACACTTTTATGTCATAGTATACACTGTCGTAATTGTGAATTTTTGTCAATAATGACTTTTTGTAATAATTGAATTATTTCCACTTTTATGTCATAGTATACACTGTCGTTATTGTGAATTTTGTCAATAATGACTTTTTGTAATAATTGAATAATTTACACTTTTATGTCATAGTATACACTGTCGTAATTGTGAATTTTTGTCAATAATGACTTTTTGTAATAATTGAATAATTTACTATTTTATGTCATAGTATACACTGTCGTTATTGTGAATTTTTGTCAATAATGACTTTTTGTAATAATTGAATTATTTCCACTTTTATGTCATAGTATACACTGTCGTAATTGTGAATTTTTGTCAATAATGACTTTTTGTAATAATTGAATAATTTACACTTTTATGTCATAGTATACACTGTCGTAATTGTGAATTTTTGTCAATAATGACTTTTTGTAATAATTGAATTATTTCCACTTTTATGTCATAGTATACACTGTCGTTATTGTGAATTTTGTCAATAATGACTTTTTGTAATAATTGAATAATTTACACTTTTATGTCATAGTATACACTGTCGTAATTGTGAATTTTTGTCAATAATGACTTTTTGTAATAATTGAATAATTTACTATTTTATGTCATAGTATACACTGTCGTTATTGTGAATTTTTGTCAATAATGACTTTTTGTAATAATTGAATTATTTCCACTTTTATGTCATAGTATACACTGTCGTAATTGTGAATTTTTGTCAATAATGACTTTTTGTAATAATTGAATAATTTAGACATTTATGTCATAGTATACACTGTCGTAATTGTGAATTTTTGTCAATAATGACTTTTTGTAATAATTGAATAATTTACACATTTATGTCATAGTATACACTGTCGTAATTGTGAATTTTTGTCAATAATGACTTTTTGTAATAATTGAATTATTTCCACTTTTATGTCATAGTATACACTGTCGTTATTGTGAATTTTTGTCAATAATGACTTTTTGTAATAATTAAATATTAACACTTTTATGTCATAGTATACACTGTCGTAATTGTGATTTTTTTTTCAATAATGACTTTTTGTTATAACTGAATCATTTACACTTTTATATCATAGTATAACACTGTCGTAATTGTGAATTTTTGTCAACAATGACTTTTTGTAATAATTCAATCATTTCCACTTTTACGTCATAGTATACACTGTCGTAATTGTGATTTTTTTTCAATTATGACTTTTTGTGATAATTCAATCATTTCCACTTTTACGTCATAGTATACACTGTCGTCATTGTGAATTTTTGTTAATAAAGACTTTTTGTAATAATTGAATTATTTCCACTTTTATGTCATAGTATACACTGTCGTAATTGTGAATTTTTGTCAATTATGACTTTTTGTAATAATTCAATCATTTCCACTTTTTTGTCATAGTATACACTGTCGTAATTGTGAATTTTTGTTAATAAAGACTTTTTGTAATAATTGAATTATTTCCACTTTAACGTCATAGTATACACTGTCGTAATTGTGAATTTTTGTCAATTATGACTTTTTGTAATAATTCAATCATTTCCACTTTTTTGTCATAGTATACAGTCGTAATTGTGAATTTTTGTCAATTATGACTTTTTGTAATAATTGAATAATTTCCACTTTTATGTCATAGTATACACTGTCGTAATTGTGAATTTTTGTCAATAAAGACTTTTTGTAATAATTGAATAATTTCCACTTTTATGTCATAGTATACACTGTCGTAATTGTGAATTTTTGTCAATAAAGACTTTTTGTAATAATTGAATTATTTCCACTTTTATGTCATAGTATACATTGTCGTAATTGTGAATTTTTGTCAATAATGACTTTTTGTAATAATTGAATTATTTCCACTTTTATGTCATAGTATACACTGTCGTATTTGTGAATTTTTGTCAATTATGACTTTTTGTAATAATTGAATTATTTCCACTTTTATGTCATAGTATACACTGTCGTAATTGTGAATTTTTGTCAATTATGACTTTTGTGATAATTCAGTCATTTCCACTTTTACGTCATAGTATACACTGTCGTCATTGTGAATTTTTGTTAATAAAGACTTTTTGTAATAATTCAATCATTTCCACTTTTTTGTCATAGTATACACTGTCGTAATTGTGAATTTTTGTCAATAATGACTTTTTGTAATAATTGAATAATTTAGACATTTATGTCATAGTATACACTGTCGTAATTGTGAATTTTTGTCAATAATGACTTTTTGTAATAATTGAATAATTTACACATTTATGTCAAAGTATACACTGTCGTAATTGTGAATTTTTGTCAATAATGACTTTTTGTAATAATTGAATTATTTCCACTTTTATGTCATAGTATACACTGTCGTTATTGTGAATTTTTGTCAATAATGACTTTTTGTAATAATTAAATATTAACACTTTTATGTCATAGTATACACTGTCGTAATTGTGATTTTTTTTTCAATAATGACTTTTTGTTATAACTGAATCATTTACACTTTTATATCATAGTATAACACTGTCGTAATTGTGAATTTTTGTCAATTATGACTTTTTGTGATAATTCAATCATTTCCACTTTTACGTCATAGTATACACTGTCGTTATTGTGAATTTTTGTCAATAATGACTTTTTGTAATAATTGAATAATTTACACTTTTATGTCATAGTATACACTGTCCTAATTGTGAATTTTTGTCAATAATGACTTTTTGTAATAATTGAATAATTTACATTTTTATGTCATAGTATACACTGTCGTTATTGTGAATTTTTGTCAATAATAACTTTTTGTAATAATTGAATTATTTCCACTTTTATGTCATAGTATACACTGTCGTAATTGTGAATTTTTGTCAATAATGACTTTTTGTAATAATTGAATTATTTACACTTTTATGTCATAGTATACACTGTCGTTATTGTGAATTTTTGTCAATAATTACTTTTTGTAATAATTTAATAATTTACACTTTTATGTCATAGTATACACTGTCGTAATTGTGAATTTCTGTCAATTATGACTTTTTGTAATAATTGAATTATTTCCACTTTTATGTCATAGTATACACTGTCGTAATTGTGAATTTTTGTCAAAAATGACTTTTTGTAATAATTGAATAATTTACACTTTTATGTCATAGTATACACTGTCGTAATTGTGAATTTTTGTCAATAATGACTTTTTGTAATAATTGAATTATTTCCACTTTTATGTCATAGTATACACTGTCGTTATTGTGAATTTTGTCAATAATGACTTTTTGTAATAATTGAATAATTTACACTTTTATGTCATAGTATACACTGTCGTAATTGTGAATTTTTGTCAATAATGACTTTTTGTAATAATTGAATAATTTACTATTTTATGTCATAGTATACACTGTCGTTATTGTGAATTTTTGTCAATAATGACTTTTTGTAATAATTGAATTATTTCCACTTTTATGTCATAGTATACACTGTCGTAATTGTGAATTTTTGTCAATAATGACTTTTTGTAATAATTGAATAATTTACACTTTTATGTCATAGTATACACTGTCGTAATTGTGAATTTTTGTCAATAATGACTTTTTGTAATAATTGAATTATTTCCACTTTTATGTCATAGTATACACTGTCGTTATTGTGAATTTTGTCAATAATGACTTTTTGTAATAATTGAATAATTTACACTTTTATGTCATAGTATACACTGTCGTAATTGTGAATTTTTGTCAATAATGACTTTTTGTAATAATTGAATAATTTACTATTTTATGTCATAGTATACACTGTCGTTATTGTGAATTTTTGTCAATAATGACTTTTTGTAATAATTGAATTATTTCCACTTTTATGTCATAGTATACACTGTCGTAATTGTGAATTTTTGTCAATAATGACTTTTTGTAATAATTGAATAATTTAGACATTTATGTCATAGTATACACTGTCGTAATTGTGAATTTTTGTCAATAATGACTTTTTGTAATAATTGAATAATTTACACATTTATGTCATAGTATACACTGTCGTAATTGTGAATTTTTGTCAATAATGACTTTTTGTAATAATTGAATTATTTCCACTTTTATGTCATAGTATACACTGTCGTTATTGTGAATTTTTGTCAATAATGACTTTTTGTAATAATTAAATATTAACACTTTTATGTCATAGTATACACTGTCGTAATTGTGATTTTTTTTTCAATAATGACTTTTTGTTATAACTGAATCATTTACACTTTTATATCATAGTATAACACTGTCGTAATTGTGAATTTTTGTCAACAATGACTTTTTGTAATAATTCAATCATTTCCACTTTTACGTCATAGTATACACTGTCGTAATTGTGATTTTTTGTCAATTATGACTTTTTGTGATAATTCAATCATTTCCACTTTTACGTCATAGTATACACTGTCGTCATTGTGAATTTTTGTTAATAAAGACTTTTTGTAATAATTGAATTATTTCCACTTTTACGTCATAGTATACACTGTCGTAATTGTGAATTTTTGTCAATTATGACTTTTTGTAATAATTCAATCATTTCCACTTTTTTGTCATAGTATACACTGTCGTAATTGTGAATTTTTGTCAATTATGACTTTTTGTAATAATTGAATAATTTCCACTTTTTTGTCATAGTATACACTGTCGTAATAGTGAATTTTTGTCAATAATGAATTTTTGTAATAATTGAATAATTTCCACTTTTATGTCATAGTATACACTGTCGTAATTGTGAATTTTTGTCAATAATGACTTTTTCTAATAATTGAATAATTTACACTTTTTTGTCATAGTATACACTGTAGTAATTGTGAATTTTTGTCAATACTGACTTTTTGTAATAATTGAATAATTTCCACTTTTTTGTCAGTATACACTGTCGTAATTGTGAAATTTTGTCAATTATGACTGTGGTGTAGGCTCTTGTGGGTGTAGGAAGGAAGAAGACGGGGTCGGCGTACTGGGACTCGTGAGTAATCTTTTTATTCTTGTTGCTCAATAAACAAACAGTGTGAACGTCGCACAACATAAACTTCAGCATAATCTCTGTTTTTCCATATCACTCGTCGGTTTGGGCAGGTCCTCTTTGCATGTGCCAGATCTTTCGAGTACCAGTGGTGCGTGTCTCTCTCTCCCTCTCTCTCGTCCCGCAGTGGCTTTTATGCGGTCTCTCCACGCCAATTACTGCAATGAGACACAGGTGTTTGTGATCTGCACTTGACCTACTTACTCACCGCTCGGTTCCGCCCTCTCTCTCCCGCTGCAGACCTTGTGAAACCACGCCCCCTCCGCCACATACCCCCACCGCCCGACTCAGGACGAGGAGCCTGCAGTCAGATCAGTCAGCGGGCTAGCGAGGTCCGAATAATTAGGCACAAACCTTCTGTAATATTCCGCTAGCCCCAGAAACAGTCTGACCTCCTTTTTGGTCTTAGGTCTTGAACAGGTCGCAACTGCTGCGGTCTTATCAATTTGGTGACGCACCTGACCACGACTCAAGTGGAAGCCCAGATACCTTACCTCCACCCGCCCAATCGCACAATTCTTCGGGTTGGCCGGGAGCCCCGCCCTTCTCAGCGACTTCAGGACAGCACGCAGGTGCTGCGTATGCCGCTGCCAGTCTGCGCTGTAGATGATGATGTCATCGAGGTAGGCGGCGGTATACGCAGCATGCGGCCGGAGAATTCGGTCCATCAGACGCTGGAAGGTGGCGGGAGCTCCGAACAAGCCGAAAGGAACGGTGACAAATTGAGCAATCCAAACGGCGTGGTGAAGGCGTTTTTTTCTTTGGTCATTGGAGACAAGGGGATCTGCCAATAACCCTTAGTTAAGTCCAGTGTCGAGTAAAATCGAGCGGTCCCTAGCCGATCAAGCAGTTCGTCAACCCTTGGCATTGGATACGCATCAAACTTCGACACCGCGTTTACCTTTCGGTAGTCCACACAGAACCGGACCGAGCCGTCAGGTTTTGGAACCAAAACCATTGGACTCTTCCATTACCCCCTTCTCTAACATGGCCTCTAATTCAGTCTGAACTACTTTTTTCTTGTGTTCAGGTAACCAGTAGGGCCGACTGCGAACCACCACGCCCGGCTCGGTCTCAACGTGGTGCTGAATGAGGTCATTGCGACCAGGTAGGGGCGAAAACACGCCGGCAAACTCCGCCTGTAATGTCTGTACGTCAGTGAGCTGGGACATCGAGAGGTGATCCCCGCCCGGGGCCAGAGCGAGAGATTGGGACTGTTGAACCGCCTCTGGCCCGAGATCCTCCTCTCCGCTCACCACCGTCACCAACATCACTGACTCCACCTCTGACCACTTTTTTAACAGGTTGAGGTGGTATATTTGACGTGCCCCGTCCCTATCTGATCGCACAACCTCATAGTTGAGGTCCCCAACTTGCCGTGTGACCTCAAAGGGCCCTTGCCACTTTGCGAGCAATTTAGAGCTAGAGGTAGGGAGTAACACAAGCACTTTATCTCCCGGTGCAAATTGACGTAACCTAGCCCCTCTGTTGTACAGCTGTTTTTGTCTGTCCTGAGCCTGTAACAAATTCTCCATTGATAGCCGTCCCAAAGTGTGGAGTTTTGTTCTCAGGTCCAGGACATACTGAATTTAGTTTTTACTCGCGGACGGTCCGTCCTCCCAAGCCTCCCTAAAGAGAAGCTCGAAGGGGGAAAACCCCATGGAGGCTTGCGGGACCTCGCGAACAGCAAACAACAGAGGTTCTAGCCACTTATCCCAATTTTTAGCGTCCTCGTGAACGAACTTCCGAATCATGGTTTTCAACGTGCGATTAAAACGTTCCACCGGACCGTCTGTTTGTGGGTGATAGACGCTGGTGCGAACGGATTTAATGCCCAACAACTCGTAAAGTTCGCGGACCGTCCGTGACATGAACGCCGTGCCTTGATCGGTGAGAATCTTTTTCAGGATTCCAACCGGGAGATTAAAGAAAACAACGCGCTCGCGACACTTTTCGCCGAAATAGTGCGGAGCGGAACTGCTTCCGGGTATCACGTTGCATAATCCACTAGGACTAATGCAAAGCGATGCCCCCGTGCTGACCGTTCTAATGGCCCGATGAGGTCGATACCAATTCGTTCGAAGGGGACCTGCATCAGAGGAAGTGGGCACAATGGTGCTTTTGGGGTGGCCGGTGGATTCACCAACTGACCATCACAACACGACGCACACCACTTGCGTACATTCTCGTGAATGCCTGGCCAGAAGAACCGGGCCATGAGACGGTTTATTGTAGCTGCGTGCCCTAAATGCCCGGCCATCGGGTTAGAATGAGCCGCCTGGAAAAGCATTTCCCGGCGGCTTTTAGGAATTAATAACTGGGTTGTATCCTGCTTTGACTGGGTGTCTTGGGTCACCCGATACAACCTATCTTTTATAATCGCAAAATACGGAAAGGAGAGCGGTTGACCAGGATGGAGGAGATGGCCGTCGATGGAATGGACCTGACTAAACGCATTTTTGAGCGTGTCATCCTGGGACTGTTCCAGGGGAAAGTCATCGCGGTCTGTAAGCACCGGTGTCTCCAGCTCGCTCGTTTCCCCTGAAACCGCCGCCAGAGGTCCCGGTTCCGCCTCGCCCAGCTGAGCAACCGCCAACTTCCTTTCCGAGCGGTTTCCCCAAGAAGCATGCGCGCACAAATGTTCCAATAAATTGTTAAATGCTGGCCAATTGGTTCCCAGAATTAGCGGATGCCGGAGGTGCGGGTTAACTGCAACCTCCACACTATGCGTTTGCCCCCTAAACTGAATAGAGATGGGCAACAACGGATAGTTCACCACTTCCCCGTGCACACACCTCACCGTAACCACACGGCTGTTACCCAATGCCTTAGGCTGAATCAGGCTTTGGTGAATAGAGGTCTGGTTACAGCCGGAATCCACCAAGGCCTGATAAGTACCCCCCTTGATACTCACAGGTATGAGGTACAATCCAGCTTGATCAGGGGCGGCTTGCGGAGCGTCGGGGACCCGGACCAGCGTCCCGACCTCCATGACCGGACAGCGGTCAATAAAATGGCCCGGATCCCTGCAGCGCCAACAAGCCGGCCCAGACCTCCCCGCTGCCCTAGTGGCCGGAAGTAGGTCGGCAGGTTGGCGTGGAGAGAGCGCGGGGCGGAAGGAGAAGTGTGAGGATCTGGCAGCATGGCGCCTCCCCTCGGCGCCTGCCGGGGAGGTGCAGGTGGGTCACTGGCTCCGCCCACTACCTGCGCCTCTCCAGACAACAGCGGCAGGAGCAGCATCGGCCAGTCCGCCTTGGGCCATCCCCGGGACACGGCGGACCTCTGGCCCGAATCTCCCGGCCAATCCAGCTCCGGAACAGCTCCCGGTCTTCATGCTGGGCGTGAAGGAGAGCTTCGAAATGCTTCTGCTGCTCCTCCCTCACTATCAGCAGGTTTTGGTGTTGCTCCTGGTGAAGACCGGCGAGCGAGGTCCGCAAGCGGCGTCTTTGGCGGGGTCTGCATGGCGGCGGCGATCTTCTCCCTTCCCGGGTTTCGGCACCAGCTCTTTTGGGTGTAGGAAGGAAGAAGACGGGGTCAGCGTACTGGGACTCGTGAGTAATCTTTTTATTCTTGTTGCTCAATAAACAAAACAGTGTGCACGTCGCACAACAGAAACGTCAGCATAAACTCTCTTTTTCCGTATCACTCGTCGGTTTGGGCAGGTCCTCTCTGCGTGGGTTAGGTCTCTCGAGTACCAGTGGTGCGTGTCTCTATATCCCTCTCTCTCGTCCCTCAGTGGCTTTTATGCGGTCTCTCCACGCCAATTACTGCAATGAGACACAGGTGTTTGTGATCTGCACTTGACCTACTTACTCACCGCTCGGTTCCGCCCTCTCTCTCCCGCTGCAGACCTCGCGAAACCACGCCCCCTCCGCCACAATGACTTTTTGTAATAATTGAATAATTTACACTTTCATGTAATAGTATCCACTGTCGCAATTTAGAATTTTTGTCAATAATGACTTTATGTAATAATTTAATAATTTACACTTGTATGTAAGAGTATACACTGAATTTAATTTGGAATTTTTGTCAACTTTTACATAAAAGTGTAAATTATTCAATTATTACATAAAGTCAGAGTGTACACTCATAATTTAGAATTTTTGCCCATTTTGACTTTATATAATAATTGAATAATTTACACTTATGCAATAGTATCCACTGTCGTAATTTTGAATTTTAGTCAATAATGACTTTATGTAATAATTTAATAATTTACACTTTTATGCAAGAGTATACACTGTCGTAATTTTGAATTTTTGCCCACTTTGATTTTATGTAATAATTGAATAATTTACACTTTTATGTAATAGTATCCACTGTCGTCATTTTGAATTTTTTTCAATAATGACTTTATGTAATAGTTTAACAATTTACACTTTTATGTAAAAGTATCCACTGTTGTAATTTAGAATTTTTTTCAATAATGACTTTATGTAATAATTTAATAATTTACACTTTTATGTAAGAGTATCCACTGTTGTAATTTTGAATTTTTTGTCTACTTTGATTTTATGTAATAATTGAATAATTTACACTTTTATGTAATAGTATTCACTGTCGTAATTTTCCTTTTTTTCAATTAGTTTATGTAATAATTTAATAATTTCCACTTTTATGTAATAGTATCCACTGTCGTAATTTTCCTTTTTATCAATGAGTTTATGTAATAATTTAATAATTTCCACTTTTATGTAAGAGTATACACTGTCGTAATTTAGAATTTTTTTCCACTTTGATTTTATGTAATAATTTACACTTTTATGTAATAGTATCCACTGTCCTACTTTTTAATTTTTGTCCACTTTGACTTTATGCAATAATAGTGCATAAGTGTATAGTGTATAGTGCATTGTGTATAAGTGCATAGTGCATAAGTGTATAGTATATAAGTGCATAGTGTATAAGCGCATAGTGCAAAAGCGGATAAGTGCATAGTGTATAAGTGCATAGTGCATAAGTGCATAAGTGCAGAGTGTATAAGTGCATAGTACATAGTGTATAGTGTATAAGTGCATAAGTGCAGAGTGTATAAGTGCATAGTGTATAAGTGTATAGTGTATAAGTGCATAGTGCATAAGTGCAGAGTGTATAAGTGCATAGTACATAGTGTATAGTGTATAAGTGTATAGTGTATAAGTGCAGAGTGTATAAGTGCATAGTACATAGTGTATAGTGTATAAGTGTATAGTGTATAAGTGCAGAGTGTATAAGTGCATAGTACATAGTGTATAGTGTATAAGTGCATGGTGCATAAGTGCAGAGTGTATAAGTGCATAGTACATAGTGTATAGTGTATAAGTGCAGAGTACATAGTGTATAGTGTATAAGTGCATGGTGCATAAGTGCAGAGTGTATAAGTGCATAGTACATAGTGTATAGTGTATAAGTGTATAGTGTATAAGTGCAGAGTGTATAAGTGCATAGTACATAGTGTATAGTGTATAAGTGCATAGTGCATAAGTGCAGAGTGTATAAGTGCATAGTACATAGTGTATAAGTGCATGGTGCATAAGTGCAGAGTGTATAAGTGCATAGTGTATAAGTGTATAGTGTATAAGTGTATAGTGTAAAAGTGTATAGTGCATAAGTGCATAGTGTATAAGTGCAGAGTGCATAAGTGCATAGTGTATAAGTGCATAGTGTATAGTGCATAGTGTATAAGTGCATAGTGCATAAGCAGACAGACAGACAGACAGAGGTCAGACAGACAGACAGATAAGTAAGAGCTGGAATAAAGTGTTCTGATCAAGACATGAAGGCACAGAAGAAATTATCATTCAGAAAGATTGTCATAAAACAAAACAAGTGACCATAAATGATCAACACCAGAGCGTTGAGGAACTGGAGCAAAATCTCTTTATTTGGTTCTTAATAGAATAATTTGTGTCCAAATGACAGGATCACGTCAGAATACACACGGACTCACCTTCCACACACTCTCCTCTTGAGCTGCTGGACGACCGGCTGCGGCTCACACGCACACTCACTCACTCTCACACACACACACACACACACACACACACACACACACACACACACACACACACACACACACACACACACACACACACACACACACACACACACACACACACACACACACACACACACACACACACACACACACACACACACACACACACACACACACACACACACACACACACACACACACACACACACACACACACACACACACACACACACACACACACACACACACACACACACTTCAGCAATGCTGCAGTGACAGTGTTTCTCCACCAGAGGGCCTCAGGTGACTTCAGTTCATAAAGGCAAACAAACGGATTTCACCATATTCAACACACACACACACACACACACACACACACACACACACACACACACGAGTGATCTGACTGCACTGACACATCAGATGAGAACAGAACTGATTCATGACTTGATGAAGTCAAGTTATCTTCCTGTTTATTACTGTTAATCTGCTGTGAAACATCTGTATTGTACACCATTCAGGCATAACATTATGACCGGTGATGATCTCTCTTCATCTCCTGATAGTGGGTGGGATATATTAGGCAGCAAGTGAACATTTTTTCCTCAGAGTTGATGTGTTAGAAGCATGAAAAATGGGCAAGTGTAAGGATTTGAGCGAGTTTGACAAGGGCCAATCTTGATCTTTAGTTCTTAGACTTTTAGCCTCAAGACATGCGTTCACCTTGAGAATTTCATCTTTATTTCCAAATGCAATAAGTTCGGTTTTGTCTTTGTTTAACTGAAGAAAGTTTTGGCACATCCAACTGTTAACTTCATCAATGCATTTACATAGAGAGTCAATGGGGCTGTCGTTATCAGGTGATAAGGCTCAGTAGATCTGGGTGTCGTCAGCATAGCTGTGGTCAGCCATTTTGTTATTTTTCATTATTTGGCTCAGTGGCAGCATGTACAGGTTGAATAGGAGTGGTGCAAGAATTGATGTTTTGCCTGTATCTGTATTGAGGCGAATATCATTTATAATCTTTATGAGCGCTGTCTCTGTGCTGTGATGCGGTCGGAAACCAGATTGAAAATTGTCAAAGTATCCGTTTGATTTCAAGAATTTGTTCAGCTGACTTAAAACAACTTTAATGATCTTGCCTATGAAGGGGAGATTTGAGATTGGTCTGTAGTTGCTCAGTATGGAGTTATCCAGATTTCTCTTTTTCAGGAGAGGCTTAATTACTGCGGTTTTAAGGGAGTTTGGAAAAGTCCCAGAAAGAAGTGAGGCGTTTATCACTTCTAGGAGATCTGCTTCTAAACAGTTAAACACACTTTTGAAAAACGAAGTTGGGAGTGTGTCAAGGGCGCAGGTTGAAGATAAGGTGCTGTACACTCACACACACACGTTGGGTTTTCATGTTTTATGGGGACTTCCCATAGGCGCAATGGTTTTTATACCGTACATACCGTATATTCTATCCCCCTACACTGCCCCTAAACCTACCCATCACTCACACACACACACACACACACACACACTGCCCCTAAACCTACCCATCACAGGAAGCATTCTGCATTTTTACATTTTCAAAAAAACATCACTTAGTCTGATTTATAAGATGTTTTCCTCATGGGGACCAAAAAATGTCCCCACAAGGATGAGGATTTCGGATATTGCCATCTTTGTGGGGACATTTTGTCCCCATAACGTAGGGATTATAGTCGGGGAGCCAAAGTCTCAAAAGCTCAATAAAATGGGTTGAACCTGACATGGTCTGCCATACTTTTTATTTGGGTTTTTTCTGTTAACTTTGACCCTAAGAACCAATAATTGGAGGGTCTGCTCTGCCGGAAATATCGCGGATTTTTTTCCTCAAATCCTCAGTGGGTTGGGTAGGCTGTCAATAAATGTATTCCAGATACACAGAACACATGTGCTGACAACATCCACTGAAAAAATAACTCTTAAAACATATTTCTACATGATTTTGCATCAATTTAATGCAAAAAAAAGGCGTTTTCTCACTTTTTTTCCAATATTTCAATCTTTACTTCATTGGCAATCAACTATTCCCCCAAGTTATGACATCAGTCAATATGCCATTCTTTTCACCAAATAGTATACTCATTCCACAGAAAAAAATTATAAAAATCCAATCAAAATCAATGGATCTGTGATGATTTCACTACTAGTTGGCGATCAACAAGCTCAGAACCTCAATAGCATTTTAAGCTACTCTCAAAATTATGAAAAACATGCTGGATATTTAGCATCATGGCACACTTATGATCTTAGTAATTTGAATGAGTTTGGAACAACCAACAAACGGTAACCAACGGTTACCAACGGACTTCGAAGCTGCTCATCATTTTCTGTGGTATGTGACAGGTCTGCCCCAGCATTTTGGGAAAAGAACAGTCGGCCTAATATGGATATTGTAATGGTAATTAACTGAAAGGACCACGCCAGTCTTCAAACAAGTATATTTCTGTTGATTCCTCTCCCAAACGTATCCCTGTAGCAGCAGCAGAATTCATTCTCTACTAGTTTACTTAGCTAGCTTTAGCCGTTTTAGCTAATTTTGGTGGTTTCTTTAAACGGCCATAACTCCTCAAAGGAATGGGTTTTTTTTTTTTTTAAGTAAGTCTACGACTGCTCCCTGCCGGTCAGCCGCTTCAGGGGTTCGGGAACGAGGCTCAGTTGACACCCGAGGCCAACCTCGAGAGGCTGGTTCCCTTAGCAGATTATCTCGGTGCATGGTTATGCCTTCCGAATATATCTGCTTGGGCCCTGCGACTGTAGAAAAGGGATACAGACTGCAGTTCGGTTACCCTCCTCTGAAGTTCAACAGGGTGGTCTGGACTGCTGTGGTCCCAGAGCAGGTTTGGGTAAGGGAACAGGAAGTTCACTCTCTGTTGGTAAAGGAGGCCATAGAACGTGTTCCTCCGCCAGACAGGGAGTCCGGGTTCCACAGCCGGTACTTCATAGTTCCCAAGAAGGATGGGGGGGTTGCATCCAATTTTAGATCTGAGGTACTTGAATCGTTCTCTGAGGAGATTCAGATTCAAGATGCTTACAATTCCAACCATCGTGAGTCAGATCCAGTTTGAGGACTGGTTTGTCACGATAATTCCATATTTCCATCTTTCAGGAAGTTCCTGAGTTTTGTTTTCGGGGGCGATGCGTACCATTATCGGGTTCTTCAGTTTGGCCTGGCTTTTCCCCCTCACATGTTCACCAAGTGCATGGATGCAGCTCTGGCTCCAACTGAGTCTCCGAGGCATCCGTGTACTGAACTACATCGACGACTGGCTCATATTGGCCCAGTCGCGAGTAGTGGCAGTTCGGTTGAGAGTTGAGATGTCGTCCTTGGCCTTCTTGGCACATAAGTTGCCTTAAAATGCTGGCAGTCTACAAAGCTCTGAGGAGCTTTTTCCCAGACCTCCGCGGCCACCATGTCCTGATATGTCAGTAGTTTCGTATCTAATTCATCAAGGGGGTCTGAGGTCGCAGTGGTCAGCCCTCTATGCAGACTGGCACACCAGATCCTCCTGTGGTCCCAAGGGAGACTGTCGAGCGATATATATGTCCACGGGGACCAAAATCAGGGAGCAGACGTCCTGTCAAGACAGGGGCTGAGGCCTAGGGAGTAGCGACTTTACCCAGAGGTGGTGAAAGCCATGTGCGAGAGGTTCGGCACAGTGGAAGTGGATCTGTTCGCGTCTCGAGAGACATCCCACTGCCCTCTTTGGTTTTCTCTCAAGTGCAGACGTGGCTGCTGCATCTCTGCATTTCCCCCGTTCACTCTGCTCCCGGGAGTCTTGGAGCGGGTCTGCCAAGAAGTGATCAGCCTACTTTTAATAGCACCCTGCTGGCCGACCCAGGTATGGTTCTCAAACATTGTGGCACTGCTAGCAGGCCTCCCGTCTCAGGCAGGGGGCACAATATTTCACCCCCTGGCCAGAGCTGTGGAACCTTTGGGACTGGCCACTGAGAGGGCATGGTACCTAGAGGCGGGCCTATCGGCAGGTGTAGTTGAGACCTTACTCAGCTCCAGGGCTCCATCCACGAGGAGATTGTACAGCATGAAGTGGAATGTGTTTTCCACTTGGTGTAGAGAGCGATAAGTGGACCCAGTTCATTGCCCAGTGAATTCAGTGCTGCAGTTCGTCCAAGATGGTTTCTCCGCTGGTCTTACCCCATCCACGCTTAAGGTGTACGTGGCTTCCATTGCAGCTTTCCACTCGCCTGTAGGTGATAGGCCTCTGGGTAAGCACCATTTGGTTGTACGTTTTCTCCATGGAGCTCGGAGGATGAGGACTGCGACTCGGTCCAGAGTCCCAACTTGGGATCTGGCAGTGGTTCTGGAAGGGTTGTCTGCGGCTCCCTTCGAACCGAGTCGGCTGAAGCAAAGAACCTGACCTTTAAGGTGGCCTTTCTTCTTGCTATCACTTACTGAGGAGGGTGGGGGACCGGGGTCGGTTACGCCAACTTGCCTGGAGTTTGGCCCTGGCGGAGTTAAGGCCATCTTACTTCCAAGGCCGGGCTATGTGCCCAAGGTGCCATCGAGTGTGGCACGGTCATTGGTTCTTTAGGCCTTCCATCCTCCACCTCACGTGACGGCGAAGAAAGGAGACTTCACCTGCTCTGCCCGGTCAGAGCAGAGTTCTGGAAAAAAGAGTTTATCTGGAGAAGTCTTCACAGTGGAGGAAGTCAGACCAGTTGTTGGTGTGCTTTGGCTCACCCAAGAAAGGGCTGCCTGCGTCAAAACAGACAATCAGTAAGTGGATTGTCCAGGCTATAGCCACGTCTTATAAGGTGCGTAATTTGCCTTCACTGATAGCCGTGAGGGCTCATTCCAGAGACATGGCATCCTCTGTGGCCCTCCTTTCTGGAGTCTCGCTTCAGGAGGATCTGCGAGGCAGCCGGGTCGGCCACCCTGCACACCTTCATTAGATTCTACAATCTGCAACTCCCTGCGACGCCTGGCGCTAGGGTGCTCGCGTCCTGAGTGTGCCTGGGTTCCAGCTTCATACTAGGGTGGGCGTGATTCTCGTGTGGCCTAGTGCAGTGGTTCCCAAACCTGGAGGACCACCAGCACTGCACATTTTGTATGTCTCCCTCATCAAACACACCTGATTCAACTCATTAGCTCATTAGTAGAGACTGCAAGACCTTAAATGGGTGTGTCAGATATAGGGAGACATACAAAATGTGCAGGGCTGGTGGTCCTCCAGGACAGGTTTGGGAACCACTGGCCTAGTGGGTATTCGTTCCCCAAAATGTCGTTAGATGCAGTGCGAGTTCCCTCGAAAGGGAACGTCTCGGATTACAACTTTTACCCTTGTTCCCTGAGAAGGGAACGAGACGCATGGAGCGTCTGCTTTATCGCTATGCTTAGGGAGCGTCCCCAAAGTGTCGTAAGATGCAGTGTCTCATTCCCTTTTCAGGGAACAAGGGTTACATTCGTAACCCGAGATTATTTCTTTCACCTGAATGCACAATATTTCCCATTTGCAGATTTGGTTCTAATCTTATTTTAGGATTAAACAAGAGAGGAGAAGCGTGGAGGAGAGGAAGAGAGGGGAGAGAAGTGAACAGGAGAGGAGTGATGTAAATGAAGGATGAAGCCTGAGTTCTCAACCAAACAGCTAAAGAGAAAGCTGCTCAGTCCCAACTATACTGTATTCCTCCTCAGAAAGTCACATTGAGGTTTCAGCCCATTGTCAAGTCTGTATGAGACATCATCCTTTCTGTTGGTTACAGCATATAGGAGGGAAGGGTAGCCTTGATTTGTCAGTTTCTGAAGAGGACCAGCGTCACTGTCTGTTTTCTGACATATTATGCAAACACAATGTTGTGCGAAGATCGTAAAACTGTAGACCAGAAGAGGAAAAAAGTTGAAAAGCCAGAAGTCAAGCTCTTTCATCCAGCTCATTTCAGGAATAGATCCCTCATTTTGATCGCCACTTATGACAGACAGAATGCAGTTTGGGAAAAAGCAAACAAACTTGAAGATGAAGAGATACTACACAAGATTTGTGGTCCTGATGGAAACAAGTGTACTGATATGATTGCTGAGGTCTTCCGGTACCACAAGGAATGCATGACAAACTACCTGCCAAAGCGTCTTCGTTCACAGGAAAGGACTAGTACTGCCACCACTCCATATGATGCTGCACTGAACCAACTCATATCTTGGATAGATGAGCCCTTTTTCAAAGAGCCATATTCTTAGTTACAGCTTTGAGGGATGAATTCTGTAAATACTTGGAAAGCCATGGAGTTCAGAATGTTACCTTATACAGAAGTCAGTCCTTGATTGCCCGCCTTAGAAAGCACAATGAAGTAGGTGGCAATTGTAAAATAATGGTTATTCCACAGAAAGTATGTTCCAGTCTGAATGTTCCAGCAGAAATTAATGTTGGCTGCATGCTCTCAAATTTGAAGGAACTTTAAGGGTTACTTCAGTGATTTAGCATTAAGCTTTGTATCAGTAGAAACCCGGTAGTATATTCAAATTATGGTAGGGGAGAACCGGGGCGAAAGTAACACGGGACGAAAGTAACAACGCGATTTTCTCAGAGCCCTGAATACATTTGCATTTCAAGCTATGACAGCACGTTCAGCACACAACCCTTGACGGATCTGCCAAATATCACGTTATTCCGCCATCGTTTCCCGCGGTTAGGTCCGAAATGCAGTTTTCAAGTACGGGAAGTAAATTAATGAAGCGGTACTTTTTTTCTAATTACAAGTTGTGTTTCTTGTTTCATGTGTCACAGTAATGATCAATCTACGGGTTATTTAGTGCTGTTAGTTTTTCAGTATAAAAGTAAATCGTGTTTAAATGACAGGACTTCCTGTCGGGATGAAAGTAACACTTGTCACTTTTGTCCCGCTATTATATATATATAATGCATATTATGCAAATTTAATTTAATTTTTATATTGTTCATACTGTTGAAGAAAAAACATAGATTGACATTGCAAATAAAAAATATTCTAAACAATTCAAGTTTGTACTGTCATATTACATTTGAAACATTTGATGAACTTTAACATAGAAAATGAAAATGTAATTTAATAATTTTTTTGCAAAGATAAAGGACAAAATATGTTTGCAGTTACATATTAACAAGGTCATAGTCAGGTATGTTTAATAAAAACAAGAGTAGCACCAAAAAATCTAGCTTGTATTGTGTTACTTTTGACCCACCTTATGGGGTCAAAATTAACAATGTGCAGCTTATGTTCAAAGTGAAATTATACTGTAGTCATTCTACATTTGTACAAAATACCACCTGCTATTGATAGACCACACTTGTGAGTTATTGGCCACAGCAAAAATATATCTCGGTCTAAAACATTATCTTTTAAAATTACGATTTTCTGAAAAATGGTACTTTCGTCCCTGCTTTCCCCTACTTTCCCCCCTCATATCCCGCTGAGACGAGAGAATGATGCATTTTATTTCTGGAAAAAATCCTCAGATGATGCAAATATCTGAGTTGACACCAGATGACACCATAGTCTCTTCCTACAACACTGCAAAGAGAATATGGAAGGACCTCCAGAACCAACATAAGCTGATACTGAAGGAAGCAAGAGAAGCCAGAACAGCTCAAGCCAGTGGAAGTCAGCAGATGCCTGGAAGTATGACTGAAGACCCGTCACTGCAGCTAGAGATATCATACCTGGACGCATCCCGAAGAGTGAGCTCTAACCTGTATACCCACCTGGCATGGATGATAACAGATGAAACTCCACAGTTAGGTGAGGACGACCGGGTGAAAGTCAGTCCTAAGCAGCAAGAACAAGTTCTCAACCTTGCCCAGGATGTCTGCCAAGCAGTTGCCAAGATCCCAACACTCTTCCATTGGGAGAACAGGGTTATGTTGAAATTAAAAAGATGCCTAGGCCATGATGTTTAATAATGTGGACATTAACAACCATGTTAAATATCCAGTATGTCTTTCAGAATTTTGAGAGTAGCTTAAAATGCTATTGAGGTTCTGAGCTTGTTGATCGCCAACTAGTAGTGAAATCAATCACAGATCCATTGATTTTGATTGGTTTTTATAATTTTTTTCTGTGGAATGAGTATACTATTTGGTGAAACGAATGGCATATTGACAGATGTCATAACTTGGGGGAATAGTTGATTGCCAATGAAGTAAAGATGAAAATACTGGAAAAAAAAAGTGAGAAAACACCTATTTTTTTGCATTAAATTGATGCAAAATCATGTAGAAATGTGTTTTAAAAGTATTTTTTTCAGTGGATGTTGTCAGCATGTGTTCTGTGTATCTGGAATACATTTATTAACAGTCTACCCAACCCACTGAGGATTTGAGGAAAAATAATTTTTCAAATTTTTCTGATAAAAAAATAAAGGGTACATTCACTAAAATGGCCACAATTTTTTTTTTCGCGATATTTCCGGCAGAGCAGACCCTCTAATTATTGTTTCTTAGGGTCAAAGTTAACAGAAAAAACACAAATAAAAAGTATGGCAGACCATGTCAGGTTCAACCCATTTTTGAGACTTTGGCTCCCCGACTATTACTAGTCCACACACACACCTAATGTGGTCTGGTCATTCCTCGTCAGATGATGACAGTGTTCAGTTAAAACACGATGCATTTATAGGTAAAAAAAGGGCTTTATTTAAAACAATGTATAAAAACAAGCATGTAAAGAGCAATATGTACACACATGCAGATACAGGACCACAACGACTGCTGTACAAAAGTGCAAAACTCATCAGAAGTTCATCATTAAAAACAAACCCACACATACAGGAGCGCAAACACACACACTCTCAATGTCTCTCTCTCTCTCTCACACACACTCAATGTCTCTCTCTCTCACACACTCAAAGGTGTGTCGGCTCGGTGCGCTGCCCAGCAGCACGTCTCTCCTGCATTTGACACACACACACACACACACACACACTCAGAGCCGCCTGATGTTGCGTTTGCTCTGTGCGCTGCCAGGGAGCACGTCCCTCCGGCTCCTGCGTTTGGCGGAGAGGTGTGTGCAGTCTCTGGAGCCGTGGAAGGCGCACAGACAGGTGGAGCAGAAGTGGAAGCCGCAGTCGCTCCAGCTACACACACCCTCGCCACGCAGAGAGTGGCAGCGCGCCGGATGCTGGCAGCGCGGGCACGGCTTCAGGAACTCATCGCTGAACAGCGTTTCGGCCACCTGAGGGTCACAGAGCTGTTAGAGCGGTCCTGCAAGCTTCTCTCAACGTTACGAAAACATTTTTATTTTATTTTATTTAAAGCAGCACTAGGTAACTTTTCAACCTTTATAATATATTTTCAAACCTCTTGTGATGATACATCGACTTAGAATAGGTTGAATGACACGTCTGACATAGCCTAGCATCGTTTTTAATCGTACTTTTAAACTTCGGGTTTCGGGTAGTCACCCGAGAAAAAAAAAAGAACTACAAAATTTGACTGCTTTACGGCATATACGTCACTTCCACCCCCACTTCCTTAAATTCGGACGTGCGAGCCAAACTATCATTTGTTTGCCGCATGTTATAGTCATGGCCGAAGCAGCACAGAAAAATAAGAAAGCAAAGGTTTTGTCGGAGGAAAGCAAAAAGAGGAAAGGAGAAAGTGATGGGATTAAAGGCAGGAGGATCAACATTGGGCCAGCGTTTGCTCGTTGGCGTGAGCTGGAGGAGGAGGGGCTACATTCTTACAAGAAAATACATAAGACGTATAAAATCATATTTTAGGATACCTAACATGTCTGTGATATTGGTTTATTTGTCTTGCCTCAAGCTATAATGCAAATCGATTTTTCAAATTTGCAGATTCATCTATGGTAGCTTGATATTATAATATTGACGATATATGGTTATTATCTACCACTCAAACATTGAATTGAAGTATCATATAGATTCTGTAAAATGGTAACCAATAGACTAGGCTTCTATAATGACGCTGGCTTGTAAACGTGAGCATCGCGATCATTTGGCGTTTGAAAAAAATAAAACCCATGAAATGATATTCATATGACATGCTGAAACATGTGCCACTGTACCTGGGATGAAGACATTTCACACGCGACGCAAGCAGAACACGCATGTGAACTCCTGCAGTGTTCAGGGCTATCATAGTTGTCATGTTAACAAATGCACGTGCGATGCATCCACTGATGTAGAGTGACAGTTTACGACAGTAGTAGAGGACAATACTGTTTCACAACTGTAGGGGGAGCCGAGAGCAAAACCTACCTAGTGCTGCTTTAATAATTTATTTGATAGGGAGATACCACCAACATAGATCATTTTGACTAAACAATCTGATGTCTGTATCACAGTGTATATAGCCAAAGGCTAATTTGCAACACTTGTCCCTAGAAGGGCCTTTATCAATCAAAAACAATAAATACGAAAAAAGTATCTAAAAACCGATTCATACATTAATAAAACTCAAACAATAATACTCTATAACTTCCAAACATACACAATATTATAAGTGAGTACAATTCTGATTTATCTTTAACCAAGTCTTAAGTCTGGAAAACATTTTAAAGTCAGGAATAGTTTTAATATCAGGTGGAAATAAATTCCAGAGCTTAGAGCTTCTAACAGAAAAAGCTGTCTGACCAAAACTAGTCCTGCAGTATGGAATTTTACAATCATGGTGTGTATTACTTCTCGTAACTCTACTGCTGTTCAGTCTCTCCACAAATTTACTCAACGGTTCAGGCGTTAGATGATTAATACATTTATACAATAATTTAAAAAAACTAAAATTAATAAATCTATCAAAACTCATTAAATTACATTTCTTAAGAATAGCACAGTGATGATATCGAATTGGTTTTTTGTCCATGATTTTGATTGCACGATTATATAATGAACCTATACTTTTAATTACAGTAGGAGCAGCCTGTGCCCATGCTGTTACGCAATATGAAATATGAGAAAATACCATAGCGTGCAAAACCTCGATTACAGCTGCACAATTCTGGAGAGAAAAACATTACACAACTAAACACGGCATTTACTAGAGCAGGGGTTTTCAAACTGGGAAGGCCCTAAAGGGTCCCCAGAAAATTTCTGAGAATAAAAAGACAAAAGCAAAAAGGGATAAAGTCTAAATGTTTCTCTCATTTCTTGCCGTATTCATAGGCTACTTTCCAGAATTGTACATGTTTGCTTTGTAACTTTCTAGTAAGTCTCTTTGTCTTGCTCACTGGGGTTGAAAGGCAGTATTCTTAAATATTGTTCATTTATTTTAAAGTATTCTTATTGCTTACATATTTATTGTGAAAGTTGCACAATTTTTAGTTGAAAAATGTTCTTCAGGTTTATACATACAACATTAAAGCTACACTGTGTGACTTTTTTAGTTTATTCTTAGCTAAAAGCACTTAGTTCTTTCAGAAATATATGTGCTCATTAATGTATATTTACTTCTTTCAAGTAATAAAGTATTCTCGTAAGTTTATAATATGCCATTGTAAACACATACGGGTGAGGGTTTGAATGCGGGTCGCCATGTTGATCCTCCATCTTGAAAGTACATTAGCCAAAGAGGGACATACCCGTAAATTCAAGCTTTGCCTTTGGCGTTTTAACACTCGATGGCTCCGTGTCCAATGTGGACGAGGGCGAACTGGAAGCCTTGTTAATCTTGGACTAAATCAGCCACCGTAGGAGTTAAAACGAAATCGGAATTGAGAGGAACAGAAACTAATATTCACTGGATGGTCATATACAAGTTCACCACTAGATGGGGGAAAATATCACACAGTGTAGCTTTAAGTATAGCCAATTTATTAAGTTAAGAAACAATATTTTCAATTTATAATGTCACAATTTATCTAACAGTTTAAATGTTTTTTCCCTTCATAAAAAATAGATGGAATTTAGGAAGGGGGTCCCTCATAAAAGATTCATCGTGTTTGGGGGTCCATGGCATCATAAAGTTTGAAAACCCCTGTACTAGAGGCTCTGCCCATTTGAATTGCTCCAGTCCATTTAAAAAAAAATACACCTTTGGTCACATGATCAGGACTCAAGCGCACCTGCAGGAACTGCATGCGTTTGGAGCTGTAGTGGCGTGTGTGTGTGGGGGTGCAGGGCAGGTGTGTGTGGGGTGTTCTGGCCTGAGCCTGGACGCTGCCCAGAGCGGACCTGCACACCAGCGCTGACCGGGTGTCCGCATCTGGAACATGGGCCGGCTTACCCACCTACAGACAAACACACACACACACACACACACACACACACACACACACACACACAGAGAGCGAGAGATGATCAGCACACTGCGGTCACAGTTCTGAGTTATCAGTGTGTATGTACACATGCACAGACTTAAAGGCGCAGTGTGTAATTACTCGACTCAAAGGAGTGTCTTGACTCTTGAGTGGGCGGAGCTTTTATTCTGCCGCGAGCGCTTTCGCTTCTTCCGCTCATGCGTGTGTGTGTAACGCAGCGCTGTTTGATCAGATCACACACATGTGAGTGTGTTAACCCTTTGGGGTTCTTCATTTATGGGTCAAAAATGACCCGGAGGGCGGGATTAAGATAAAAAAAGATTTGGGTAAAATCAATGAAATATATTTTTGTTCAATAATATTTTCTCTTTTCTTTTTTGGTGTTTTGAGATAATTATTGCATAATTTTATGATTTATAATTAATATTTATTACCCATTTTTTCCCCATTAAATATAATAAATTGATATATATAAAAAAATTCTCATCATGAAGCGTTATGAATCAGTGACTCGAATCAGTGGTTTGGAGCGTTATGAATCAGTGAGTCGAATCAGCGGTTTGGAGCGTTATGAATCAGTGAGTCGAATCAGCGGTTTGGAGTGTTATGAATCAGTGAGTCGAATCAGCGGTTTGGAGCGTTATGAATCAGTGAGTCGAATCAGCGGTTTGGAGTGTTATGAATCAGTGAGTCGAATCAGCGGTTTGGAGCGTTATGAATCAGTGAGTCGAATCAGCGGTTTGGAGCGTTATGAATCAGTGAGTCGATTCAGAGGTTTGGAGCGTTATGAATCAGTGAGTCGATTCAGAGGTTTGGAGCGTTATGAATCAGTGAGTCGATTCAGAGGTTTGGAGCGTTATGAATCAGTGAGTCGATTCAGAGGTTTGGAGCGTTATGAATCAGTGAGTCGATTCAGAGGTTTGGAGCGTTATGAATCAGTGAGTCGAATCAGAGGTTTGGAGCGTTATGAATCAGTGAGTCGAATCAGCGGTTTGGAGTGTTATGAATCAGTGAGTCGAATCAGCGGTTTGGAGGGTTATGAATCAGTGAGTCGAATCAGCGGTTTGGAGGGTTATGAATCAGTGAGTCAATTCAGCGGTTTGGATCGTCAAAGTCACGTATTTCAGCAGTTTGACACGCTATCCGAATCGCTGATTCATAACGCTTCGAAGCTTCATGAGGCCGTGTTTTGAAATCGGTCATCACTTTATAAGTCATTATTTAGGTTTTCTTTGCGCACAGAAACTATTCTCGTGGCTTCATAAAGTTATTGTAGAGCCGCTGTAGTGAGATGGACATTGTAACGTCTTTAGTGTCTTTTAAGGGTCTTGAGAGTGTAAAGTTGAGCCAATGGAGGCCTTTCAGAGCATCAGATTTACACTAAAATATCTTCATTTGTGTCTGAAGATGAACGGAGGTCTGACGGGTGTCCAACGACATGAGGATAAGTAATTAATGACAGAATTTTCCTTTTTGGGTGAACTAACCCTTTAAGAGATTGCACTGTGCATTGGAAGCACTCAAATGTCGGTTTTGTAAAGCTACCTCTGTAAAACAGGAAGTTATTTATTCATTTTTTCAGAAGTTGTAGCATAATCCTTTTGTAAAGCTATAGAACTTGTTTGACTCAATGTTTTGTAAATTTGACCCATGTGTTTATTAAGGTCTTCAATAAAACAAGAACGTAAATATTCCCAGCACTTTCTGTGACGTAGTGCTTTTTTTCTCTTTTTCATCAAACCGCAGTTTTTGCAAGTTCCTGAAATTTTATTGCATAAATTTCCTATCGCATTTAAGAAAACATGCCGCATAATCAAGGATTTTTGCCCGCAACAATCACAAAAAAAGCCGTATTTTTCTGGAAGGACTGGTTTGAAAGGTTAAACGCACGTCACCTCTAGTGTCGTCTTGAGCTCTCTGATGTGGCGGCTTCTCCTGTGATTGGCTCTTTTGTCTTCCGTGATGACGCTGTTCCAGTCATCAGACACCTGGCCGAACCTGCCATCAATCGCACGGTTTATTACATCACTCCAAACACCAAAACGACAGATATATGACCATAGATATCCATAATAAAGGCTAGATGTCACGTCCGTGCTGCTGGCCAATGGAGGTCGACGTCTTGAGGCGGCCATCTTGTCACAGGCAGCTCGCTCACTCATTGTTTTAATGGTGCGTGTACTTTTTAAATAAGCATAACTTGCTCAACTTTCTACCGATTTTCAAACTGTTTGGTTTGTTATAAACGTCAGAGATGTAGTTATGACACTGCATACTTATGAAAAATTATTCATAATTTGTTCAAGCATCCATAATTATAGCCACGTTAATAACGTTTGTAAAAAACCAAACCATTTGTAAATCTGTCCAGATTTCGGTGAGATAAGAGTATTTGTGTTCATGCAGATCATCAGGAGCCACAAGGCGTTTCTCAATGTCAAAGAAGGATCCTCGGAAGCCAGAATTTCGAGGATGCTAGATTATCGACAGCCGTTGAAGGACTGTTCCAATGTCGAGGATCCTCGGACTTTCAACCAAGGTCTGAGTCCTTCGTTCGAAAATATGCCATATAAGGGAAAGGATGCTTACGAGTAGACTTTGCGCACTTAGCGTTCTCAAATCACCCACAATCCTATGCGCGCAGCTTTGCTATCTTGTTCAAAAAATACAAAATATCGGACGTTGGCGGAGTCGGAGCGTTAACGGGGAAATATGCTTTGAAGTGTAAGTATTTACGTTACCAAACATTTGTAAAGTTTAGCTTTTAAATGCCAGTACAAATTACAACCGTATTGATATTATACAAATTACGTTATTGATGCCTGACGGACCTTTTCACTGACGTAATGAGGCTGACGCGCACTTGCTAGCCTGTTCTCCGAATGCTAAAGAGGAGCCTCGCCTAAGGTGTTTCTCAATGTCAAGGATCCTTCCTCTGTAGGACTAGTCCTTCCAAGTCACTTCCTTCAGAGGCTCGGTGAGGCTCCTCTTTAGCATTCGGAGAACAGGCTAGCAAGTGCGCGTCAGCCTCATTACGTCAGTGAAAAGGTCCGTTAGCCATCAATAACGTCATTTGTATAATATCAATACGGTTGTAATTTGTACTGGCATTTAAACGTTAAACTTTACTTATATTTACTACGGTTATAACAAATGTTTGGTAACGTAAATACTTACACTTCAAAGCATATTGCCCCGTTAACGCTCCGACTCCGCCAACGTCCGATATTTTGTATTTTTTGAACAAGATAGCAAAGCTGCGCGCATAGGATTGTGGGTGATTTGAGAACGCTAAGTGCGCGAAGTCTACTCGTAAGCATCCTTTCCTGTATATGGCGAAGGACTCTCCGAGGAAATTCCGAGGATCCTCGACATTGGAACAGCCCTTCGACGGACGTCGATGACGTAGCATCCTCGAAATTCTGGCTTCCGAGGATCCTTCCTTGACATTGAGAAACGCCTCTAGTCTCTGAAGGAAGTGACTTGGAAGGATCAGTCCTGCAGAGGACATTGAGAAACACCTACAGAGCCCTGCCTGTGACAAGATGGCCGCCGCTGATGACGTTAGAGACTCCGCCGTAAGACGTCTAGCCTTTATTATGGATATCTATGACCATAACTGACCTGTAGATGTCGGCTGCAGACAGATGGCTCAAGATGGCCGCCAGCACGTGCCTCAGGTTTCTCATCCTCAGCTCTGAGATCACGTCCACCGTGCCCAGACCCATTTTGCGTCCGATGAGTCCGGCCAGAGGCAGGCTGGTTCTGACGGGCCCGTCCCGCAGGAGCTCCTCCAGACTGGTCTGGGGCACACACGAGCTGCGGCGACTGATGGCATGAACGGCCTGTAGGGCGGGCGTCAGGGACAGATCCTGCATCTTCAGCGTGGCAGCGCCCAGCGGGGTGGCATCCAGGAACACCTCGTCTTTGTTTGGACCCGTCCGCTGGTCTCTGGGCCCGTCCTCTGACTGCGAGCCGCCCTCTCGGAGCGTGGACAGTCTGCGCTGTCTCTCCAGACGCGAGCGCCTCTTGTCTCGCCCACTGGGCAGAACCAGCTCCTGGAAAGAGCCATCATGGTCCACCGAGGAGTCATGTGATTTATCCAGACCCAGAGAGCTAAACCCGCTGTCCTCCATGGTGGGCGTGAGCGTGTCCAGAATGTGCTTTTGGGCTCTCACGGGGGACTGGAAGTTTGACAGATCGTGTGTGTGTGGCGAGCTAGGAAGACCAGCGATGATGCTCTCGTCCAGATCGGGTTCAGTGGGGCTCACATGGGCGGCACTTCTGCCCGTCTCCAGAGTCGATGTAATGGCTTGTGAGAACAGAAGACGCCGTTTCCGACAGGAGAAAACAAAGTCGTCCGCTTTTAAAGTGCTGTAAGACAGAGGCCCGGTCGGGCTGGGGTCCGGAGAGTCGAAGCTCTCGCAGGTCAGGTGATCTCTGGTGATTTCCCCAGGTGTGTTACTCCCATCGGATGAGGAGCGGGACACGAGCAGGCGTCTGCGGAGCGACACGTCCTTTCTGACTAACTTTGGAGTCTCACACCAGGTCAGTGGCACGGCGGGTTCCCTCTTCGGCTCTGTAGTCGAGTCTTTTCTGTGCAGGAGAACCGTGGCCTTGGTGCCGCTGGGATGGCGCTCTTTCCTGGGCGTATAGAGGCGGCCCATGCTGCCGTTCACCTGTGCGCCCTCCATATTCATCAGCTGGCCTTCAAACGCTTGGTGAACGCTGGCAAACAACAACACAGTGAATTAAATGGTGCACATAAATCATGTTCATGAAACCAAACCAAAACTAACCGAATGTACAAAATGTATCAAAACATGAACTTCGGTTCAGACCTTGGTGCGGACTCTCAGGTGTGAAAACGCCCTTAAACTTCCCCACCCTCTTAAAGGAATGTCTCTTCTCTGATGACGAGGGCGGGGCAACCTGTCAGTCACATGAGATCCACCAATAGCAAACCACAACCATCCAATCAAATCCCCACAGACACAATCAAGCCCCGCCCTACATTTGTTCTTGTTTGTGAAGCGCTTCACTTGATATACGGCACACTAGAGGAGAAAAGACCAGCGTGACTTCACTTTCATGAAGGGATAGTTCACCCAAAAATTAAAAAACTATTTAACTTGACGCTTCAAAAAGTTCATTAAGAGATTGTGAAACAAATCCATATTAATTTAGCAGTTTAGTCCATTCAAACGCTCTGTGAACGCTGTCAAACAACAACACAGTGAATTAAATGTTGCACATAAATCATGTTCATGGCATTCTTAAACTTCCCAACTTCACTCATGTGAGATCCACCAATAGCAAACCACAACCATCCAATCAATTCCCCACAGACACACTCAAGCCCCACCTACATTTGTTCTTGTTTGTGAAGCGCTTCACTCTATATACGGCACACTAGAGAAGAAAAGACCGGCGTGACTTCAGTCTCATGATGACTTTAAAGGGATAGTTCACACAAACATTTAAATACAATGTAATGTTGAACTTTGACGCTTCAAAAAGTTCATAAAGAGATCGTGAAACTAATCCCTATGACTTAAGCGGTTTAGTCAATTTTCTTAAGAGACGATCGCCAGGGTTGGGTACCGAACTCGGTACTTTTAAGGGCACCGACTGAATTACGTCTGTACTCAGAGCCGGCTCTCCCTATAAGCGAACTAAGCGGCTGCTTAGAGCCCCGCCGCCACTAGGGGGCCCCTAACTACAGATTGCACTCGCCAGCGTCGCCGCAGTTTATCACGCAAGACGCTCAATTCGCGTCATTCGCACCGCGCGAAAAGCGCCTTCCGCGCCGCGGGACCTCCAGACGCTCGTCAACGCGCCTTTCCATTGACTTAACATTGAAATCAAATCACTCGCGCCAGACACTCTATTTGCGTTTGGTGTGAAAGCAGCATAACGTTAGCTGTCCGTCGATTATGCTGAATCAACATTGCTTGCGCTATGGTCCAGCCGTCGGCCACAGCTCTGGGCTACAGACCGCGTAGAGACAGACCCACCTCCTATGAATGTATTTTCTTTTTAACAGTTAAGGTTACATGACCTACACTAGTTCTGGGAAAGAAAAAAACGAAAAATCTTTGTCTCAATAGACGGTTATTACAATAAAAAATAGTTTAATTATTGAACATTCGAGAGAAAGAAAGTAAAAAGGAAGAGAAAGAGCAATCATTTGACAGTCAAAATCAAAATGAAGTTTAAAATAAAGCGGTTAAACACAAGCTTTTTCATATGGTCTTAACTGAATAGGCAATTAAAGATTATTAATAAATATTAATCTATATACTATTATGAAATATTTTATATATTGTTAAGCTAAATCGCCTTATTAATTTAAATATTACTAATTTAAAATCGTAAATTTTAGTAAAGAACACTGTAAAAAAAAGCAGGTCCCCAATTGAAAATTTTCTAGTGAGCGATCACATCTAAATTTTTCAGTTGGCCAAATTGAATTAATGTGAATTGATGCAATTTAATGCAATTAAAATTCAAGTAATTAAATTTGGCCAACTGAACATTTTAGATGTGATCGCTCACTAGAAAATGTTCAATTGGGCACCTGATTTTTTTTTACAGTGAACGTATTACTGTATGTAATCATAAAAGGTAAAAAATATCTCACTCCATGCTGTGAAGGTTTCAAATATGAACAGTATGTAAGAGTTAATCAACCAATAATTAAATAATATAATTTAACATTGGATTTCTTTTAATTTACCCTTAACATAATTGTAAAAAACAAAATGTCACTTTCTCAGGAGGAGCCATTCTTAAATATTTTGGTGGTCGTGGAGAAGCATTTCAGGAGGCCGACACCAGAGATGACACAAGGAAATATTTCCCACTGCCTTTCTTTTGAATAGTTTTGTGCGCAACTTCAACATAGCTAATTTTCCTCTTGCCAATAAAAAATTTAGTTTTATAATCATAATTCACTATGTTGTCTAATTGTACTTTAATATTAATTTAAAATGAATGCGTTTTATCTACTCTGCATACTGTATTTATTATTAATTATATTATAATCTCAACAGCTGGAGGAGGTGACTCTACTGCTGCTTCAGTAGAGCATTAGCGAGCCGCATACCACTATGGCTAATGTTGTAAGTTAGCTATATATTGTTGATGCTAAATTATTAATATTTATTTGTTTACAACAAATTGACCTTATGTATGAAAGAAATTTGCAAATCTGTAATCTTTACTTTTACTGTTTCAGTGAGTGTACTTTAATAAGCAGTAAAATAATTGTAGGCAATCATGTTAAAAGATATACAGATGAAATGTGTAAGTGTTAGATTGTATACAGTTGCTGGTTTGCGGTGCAATACTCCATTATTCACTGCAAGGCAGGGCCCCAAAATTATCCTGCTTAGGGCCCCCAGATTTACAGAGCCGGCCCTGTCTGTACTACTAAGTACTGAATCACATTAAATCAATCGGTACCAAATTTCGGTACCTGAGAATGCATCTGGTAATATAGACGAGTGTGTGTGAATATTAAATCGTAAAAATACAAATCCTGCGTGTCTCTACGCGGATGAATGCCGTAAAAGCGCAGTTTACCACACACACACACGAACGTCATCTCCAGAGCCGCTCTGAGAGTCACTTTATGAGCATTTTACCGTTTAATTTGAGAAAAACTACCGTCATATCAAACACAGAAACTCAAGATCTTCACTGCAACATATCAAAATAAAAGTCCGGTTTATCTTGACAAATACATCACTTGTACAGTAGAATTTAGATACGTCTCAATTAATAATACTAACACTAATGTAATAATAATCAAAACTTTATTTTTTTAAAGTAATAATTGGAAATATTTATGTTTTTAATGTTTTAATTTTAACCGTATAAAGTTCAGTTGTGCAGCCCTTTGTTTGACAAAAAAAAGTTTGATTAAATTAAAAGTAGTTATATTAATGTCTTATGTCTTCATTTGATTACCAGAAAATACACAAGACATTATTTGTGGAAATTTTTCATAGAAATGAAATAAAAACAAAAAACAATATGGTTGTTTTTATAAATTAAATTTAAGTAGCTAGTAGCCAACTATTTACTAGTAAATATTACAATAATCAAACATCACAGACAATGGCAGACAGAGAGCAGGGCAGCTCTTGCATAATGTCAATAACACTTCAGTGTTTCCCCTACCATTGTTCAGGGGGGGGCGCCCCGCCCTCCCAAAACGACCCCCCGCCCCCCCCAAAACGACCCCCCCGCCCCCCCAAAGACGACCCCCCGCCCCCCTGAATGAATGACAAAAAATATTTGTCATTACGGTCGACAATAAGAATTGCCCGATGGTCCAGTGCCAGCGTGAAAGACACTCGGGCCAATGCTGCATCTTCACGGAAACGGATTATTTGCGCATTTTTAAGCCTTGCCAATTTAAATATTCAAGCGCTCATAGACGAGAAAGTGTCTCTCAGTTTGATACTCGCGAAGCGCAGCAACACAACACACACACACACACACACACACACACGCACGGCCACGCGTCTCACAGCGCGCGAATATTCACACAAAATTATATCAAAATGACTGTCTTGTTGAGTTTCATCGTAAACATAGTCGGTTAGGTCTTTTAAATGAACGTCAACATGAAATTTGCCAGTCACCGCCTGCATTTATGGTCATTTTCACAAGTTTTAATGGTCCACAGAATATCTAAACATGAAATATATCAAAAGAAAGAACAGACCCACTGTTTTATTCCAGCTTCATTTATTATTTTTTAATCAACACTTGAATGTTGCAAGTTTCATGAAAAAGCAACATTTTGAGCATAAAGCTGAAAAAAATCACGTTTTTGTTAAAGACTAACGTTACGTCCGAACGATGAACAAAACACAGATGTTGTAGATGGAGTCCATCAACAGCCCAAAGCTTGACCTAAAACTCGTCCTGGGCTGACATTTCATTCAATAACATTAGGCAGTTGTGATTTATATGCTGTTTAATGGTGATGATCGCGTTATTTTACATATGCATCTGCTTACACATGATATCGCACGTTGCTTCTTCGGCTGTGTTTTGATCAGGAGATTCTGTTCTCGTGCAGGAAATGCGCTACAGCGCCCCCTACCGTATAACAGTGAACACACATGGAAAGCCGGAAAATATCGTCATTGGCTATATAAATATTGAGATAACGAAAGACAAAAAAAAAAAAATTCACTCACTGCTCTTGACTGAATAACTTTTAATAAGGGTTAATCTGTATTTATATGCAGTGACATATAATTGTATGCAGACTATGCAGTGATATTTTACATTTGATTACTATTTTTGTACCTGACAATCTAGTTTAGACCTACATGAAAATAACTGTTCATTTCATTTGTATGTTTGTTCTGCTGTATTTATTGTGCTTTTGCTCATAATTGGATTATTTGTTCTTATTTTATTACTGATGGTCTTTAACAATGTAAAAAAATTATATGAGTTAGGATATTCGTTTATATATAGTTTATATTTATATATAGTTTATATAGATTTATAGTTTATATATCCTATATATAGGATATTAGTCATAACCTTATTTATTAAGCTTTATATGGCTCAAAAACAATACTAGGCCTATTTTATTTTATTTGTCGTTTTTTCTGTGGTGGGGTCAGTGAAAATTCTGGCAGGGCAAGTAAAAATTTGAACCCCTGAAAAAAATCCTTAGCATTGAGCCCTGAAATAAAAAAAGCTGTAAACCTAGGGGAAACACTGCACTTCAATAAATGACTTACAGTTTATTTATAGTTATTGATGTAAACATCCCTAAAGTACCGAAAAAAAAGGTACCGTTGGGTACCGGTACCAGTTAAAATGTGAACGGTACCCAAACCCTAACAATCACTTTAGATGACGAACAGGTTGAATTTAGGCTTTTATTCACATACAAACATTCATCAACTCACATCAGATGCTAAACTGAAGCTCAAGCATGTTCACTTGATGTGCAAGAACCAATGACGTTCGTTCTCACGCGTCAAGCTTCGGTTTATGTTCGCTGGTCAATGTATGCGAGTAAAAACACCTGTTCATTATTTAAAGCGATCATGTTTCTTCAGAAAATTTGTACTAAACCGCTCAATTCATAGGGATTTGTTCCACTATCTCTTTATTAACTCAAGCGCCAATGTGGTAGTTGCGTAACTGTCAATGGAAGTAGAGAAATTGCTCCGATTTCAATAAAATATATGAATTTGTGTTCTGAAGATCGAAAACAAAAGAACGCAAGTCTGACGTTTTTGGACCAACATGATGGGGAGTAAATGTTTGGGTGAACTATCCCTTTTAAAAGGCACCATATGTAATTTTTCGTCGCTTATTCAAATCAAAGGCGCGTCGTGACTCCTTGATTTGCGGTAAATCAACAACACCAGATTTAAACAATAAGACTGTGTTGAGCTGATGGGCGACGCACACAGGCCGTGTCCTGGTTAAAATCACATATTTCTCTGGATTTAAACATTCTTGGGAACATTTGGGATAATGTAAACAAGTCAAAAAAAGAAAAGATATATACACATATATATGTATATATATGTATGTATATATATGTATATATAATTATGTATATGTATGTATATGTATATAAACACACACACACACACACACCTATTCTAGTGGATATTTTAATCCTAAAATCTTACATAATGTGCCTTTACTGTGCAACTAGTTCACCCGCTCAATTTTAGTTGGATCTAGTTGTTAACAATAAAAATGTCACGTTTTCAATTAGGAAGCTTGTTTCTACCACAGAATAGCACAATAGTGATATAAAACTCACAATAAACCTTTTTATATTTATATTACGTGGAAGCTTTTATATATGTATATTTGGAAGTGATCAGTCAGAAATTAGTTAATCAAAGTAATATCCATAATTACCGTCATGTATTCAGACACAATGAACGTGTAATGATTACGGTCAGTGTAAGGATAATTAACAGTGTGTTTGGAGATACCAGGATGGACAGTTTGTGTCAGGAAAGCCTGGAGAAGTTCAGCGCTCGGGTTGTGAAGTCTTCCGCCATTCACACGGTGTGTAATTAGGGGATTATTTCGTTAATTGGCTTTAATTTCGGCTCTGGCGACAGGAGACGGTTGGGGTTGCTATGGTGACGCGCTTAAGCGGTTTCCCTCCGGCAGATTCAAACTTACCGCCGCTGGAAGTGCGCATGCACGACAGCGCTCGTGCAGCCAAACACACACACAAACAAACACAGTCACGCTACTTTAAGGCACTTATAAGAAGCACAATTCGCTTTAAACAGTTTGTGTGAAGGAACACGAGGTTTACGCCTCACCGCTTACTGAAAGATGCCATTATAACACAACAACAAACTAAGTTACACAAACAAACACACACACACACACACACACAAAATCCAGTCAGCTGTGGCTCATCATGCGCGCGTTCACGACAGACACACACGAAGGATTGACACATTTAACGAGAAACACGTTTAAGAATGACAAACTGAAATCATAGTTAAACTCTGAATAAAAGAGTGTGTTACTCACGCGT
>JARQWZ010005131.1:45000-55000 GCA_033150135.1 Gobio occitaniae
AGTAGCACTCACTTCCATAGTAGCAAAATGCCTTGAGAAACTGGTACTGAAGACCATCCTTCCAGTTGTCTGCTCACAGCTGGATCCTTACCAGTTTGCTTACAAGGCCAAAATAGGAACAGAAGACGCTGTTGCATCCCTCCTTCATACCATTCTTCAACATCTGGACTCCCCTGGTCATTATACCAGGATTCTTTTTATAGACTTCTCTTCTGCTTTTAATACAATTCAACGTCACACCATGATAACCAAACTTCATCATCTTCATGTGCCACCTCTGTTAATTCGATGGATTAATAACTTCCTCAGTGACAGACCTCAGGCGGTAAGGGTGGGGAGTACGACATCCTCCACTATTACTGTAAACACAGGTGCCCCTCAAGGTTGTGTCCTCAGCCCCTTTCTCTATACGCTTTACACCAACGATTGTCTGAGCCCCTCTCCTATCATAAAATACTTCAAATACTCGGATGACACAGCCATTCTCGCTCTTCTCACAGGCAACGATTCAGTTACATCATACCACCAATCTGTTGCTCACTTTATTAAATGGTGTGAGGACAGCCATCTTCTCCTTAATGTTGCTAAAACTAAGGAACTCATTATTGATACACGTCAAAAACGTTCTACCTCTCACTGCCCTATTACCATCAATGGCCAGGCGGTAGAAATTGTGGACAGCTTTAAGTACCTTGGCATTACCATGGACAATAAACTAAGCTTTGATCAACACATCATGGACATTCATAGACGCTGCCAACAAAGACTCTTTGTCATACGTAAACTTAGGACTTTATCAGTTAAACCATATTTTTTGCTTCGTCTTTATCATAGTATCATTGAATCTATCCTTCTTTACTGTGCCACTTGTTATTTCACCATGCTCTCTTTGACCAACAGAAACAAGTTACTTAAAATTACCATCACCTCTTCAAAAATAATTTGTCTCCCAACTCCCAATTTGTCAGCTCTTATTGACACTGCTATCCTTCGTAGAGCAAATATTATTATACTAAATCCTAGTCACCCTCTCAACTCATGTTTCACTCTTCTTCCCTCTGGCCGCAGATACAGACAGCTGCCTCATAAGAAATCACGCCTAGGAAAGAGTTTTGTACTCTCAGCTATAAGAGCACTGAATTTAAATAATGTATAATTTCAGGTTTATACAGTCTTTGCTGCTGATGCTATCTTTGTTTGTTTACTTATGTGACCAAAATATGTGTTCTGTGTATTCTGTAGGTATGTTGATGTTATACGTGTTGAATGTTGTTTCTGGTACAGTCTGTGGAAACGAATTTCCTCTACTGAGGACAATAAAGAAATAAATCTAATCTAAATCTAAAAAAAAATCTAAAATCTCTCTCTCTGTGTGTGTGTGTGTGTGTGTGTCTCATTTGCTGCTGGTGTTCCTCAGGTCCGCTCAGCAGGGCTTCTACCCTCATCTGATTGAGTTCTGTGAGAGACACATAGAGAAACTGGACCCGCGTTCTCGAGCGCTGAGGAAGGAGAACCGCGCCGCCACCGCCGCTGATCTCTGCACTGAGGAATGGAGGAGCATCTCTGAGGACCTGCAGGTGCAAGAGCTCAACACACAACACTCATTTACTTCAAAATACACCAACATACTTCAGTTACTCAAAGCATGCTGGGAACTGGAGTTAGCATAACTCTCATATATTGTGTCATCTAATACACTGAGCTGTGTGTGTGTTCTCACACTGATCAGAGCTGTGTGTGTGTGTGTGTGTGTGTGTGTGTGTGTGTGTGTTCTCACACTGATCAGAGCTGTGTGTGTGTGTGTGTGTGTTCTCACACTGATCAGAGCTGTGTGTGTGTGTGTGTGTGTTCTCACACTGATCAGAGCTGTGTGTGTGTGTGTGTGTGTGTTCTCTCACACTGATCAGAGCTGTGTGTGTGTGTGTGTGTGTGTGTGTGTTCTCACACTGATCAGAGCTGTGTGTGTGTGTTCTCACACTAATCAGAGCTGTGTGTGTGTGTGTGTGTGTGTTCTCACACTGATCAGAGCTGTGTGTGTGTGTGTGTGTGTGTTCTCACACTGATCAGAGCTGTGTGTGTGTGTTCTCACACTGATCAGAGCTGTGTGTGTGTGTGTGTGTGTGTGTGTGTTCTCACACTGATCAGAGCTGTGTGTGTGTGTGTGTGTGTTTCTCACACTGATCAGAGCTGTGTGTGTGTGTGTGTTCTCACACTGATCAGAGCTGTGTGTGTGTGTGTGTGTGTGTGTGTGTGTATGTGTTCTCACACTGATCAGAGCTGTGTGTGTGTGTGTGTGTGTGTGTTTGTGTGTGTTCTCACACTGATCAGAGCTGTGTGTGTGTGTGTGTGTGTGTGTTCTCACACTGATCAGAGCTGTGTGTGTGTGTGTGTGTGTGTGTTGTGTGTGTGTGTGTGTTCTCACACTGATCAGAGCTGTGTGTGTGTGTCTCACACTAATCAGAGCTGTGTTGTGTGTGTGTGTGTGTGTGTTCTCACACTGATCAGAGCTGTGTGTGTGTGTTCTCACACTGATCAGAGCTGTGTGTGTGGTGTGTGTGTGTTCTCACACTGATCAGAGCTGTGTGTGTGTGTGTGTGTGTGTTCTCACACTGATCAGAGCTGTGTGTGTGTGTGTGTGTTCTCACACTGATCAGAGCTGTGTGTGTGTGTGTGTGTGTGTGTGTGTGTGTGTTCTCACACTGATCAGAGCTGTGTGTGTGTGTGTGTGTGTGTTTCTCACACTGATCAGAGCTGTGTGTTTGTGTGTGTGTGTGTGTTCTCACACTGATCAGAGCTGTGTGTGTGTGTGTGTGTGTGTGTGTGTGTCTCACACTGATCAGAGCTGTGTGTGTGTGTGTGTGTGTGTGTGTGTGTTCTCACACTGATCAGAGCTGTGTGTGTGTTCTCACACTGATCAGAGCTGTGTGTGTGTGTGTGTGTGTGTTCTCACACTGATCAGAGCTGTGTGTGTGTGTGTTCTCACACTGATCAGAGCTGTGTGTGTGTGTGTGTGTGTGTGTGTGTGTGTGTTCTCACACTGATCAGAGCTGTGTGTGTGTGTGTGTGTGTGTGTGTGTGTTCTCACACTGATCAGAGCTGTGTGTGTGTGTGTCTGTGTGTGGGCATGTTTTTGTGAAATATCAGGACACAAATGTGTATAATGACATGGGTATGACAAAAAGAGGGTGAAATATGAGGACGTTCCCCATGTCCTCACTTTTCAAAATGCTTATAAATCACACAGAATGAGTTTTTTTCACAGAAAGTGAACTGCACAGTCTCCTGTGAGGGGTAGGTTTAGGGGCAGGGGCAGTGTTGTGTGTGTGTGTGTGTGTGTGTGTGTGTGTGATGGGTAGGTTTAGGGGCAGGGGCAGTGTGTGTGTGTGTGTGTGTGTGTGTGTGTGTGTGTGTGTGTGTGATGGGTAGGTTTAGGGGCAGGGGCAGGGGCAGTGTGTGTGTGTGTGTGTGTGTGTGTTTGTTCTCACACTGATCAGAGCTGTGTGTGTGTTTCTCAGATGTGGGAGAGAAGCATCAGAACAGATGAAGCGGAGCTGAAGCGAAGCCCCATATTCAGTGATGCTAAAATCCTGCCGCCAGTTCGTTCCTCAGACGGGCCGGTTCAGGTAAAGGATTATACACTGGAGCAGATCTCAGACTCAGTCATGAAACGCTTCCCATCTGCTCAAACATTCCCACAGAGAAGTGTCAGCACTGCAGTGAAGACTGAGAGAGCAGCCGGCGGCCCGCAGCCATACACAGACTGGGACAGGTGAGTGTGTGTGTGTCGCTGTGTAACTGTGTGTGTAACTGTGTGTGTCGCTGTGTAACTGTGTGTGTAACTGTGTGTGTAACTGTGTGTGTAACTGTGTGCGTAACTGTGTCTGTAACTGTGTGCGTAACTGTGTGTGTAACTGTGTGTGTAACTGTGTGTGTAACTGTGTGCAACTGTGTGTGTAACTGTGTGCAACTGTGTGCGTAACTGTGTGTGTAACTGTGTGTGTAACTGTGTGTGTAACTGTGTCTGTAACTGTGTGCGTAACTGTGTGCGTAACTGTGTGCGTAACTGTGTCTGTAACTGCGTGCGTAACTGTGTGCGTAACTGTGTGCGTAACTGTGTGTAACTGTGTGTGTAACTGTGTGCAACTGTGTGTGTAACTGTGTGTGTAACTGTGTGCGTAACTGTGTGTGTAACTGTGTCTGTAACTGTGTGCGTAACTGTGTGCGTAACTGTGTCTGTAACTGTGTGCGTAACTGTGTGCGTAACTGTGTCTGTAACTGTGTGTCTGTAACTGTGTGCGTAACTGTGTCTGTAACTGTGTGTCTGTAACTGTGTGCGTAACTGTGTCTGTAACTGTGTGCGTAACTGTGTGTGTAACTGTGTGCGTAACTGTGTGTGTAACTGTGTGTGTAACTGTGTCTGTAACTGTGTGCGTAACTGTGTGCGTAACTGTGTCTGTAACTGTGTGCGTAACTGTGTGCGTAACTGTGTCTGTAACTGTGTGCGTAACTGTGTCTGTAACTGTGTGTCTGTAACTGTGTGCGTAACTGTGTCTGTAACTGTGTGCGTAACTGTGTGCGTAACTGTGTTCGTAACTGTGTCTGTAACTGTGTGTCTGTAACTGTGTGCGTAACTGTGTCTGTAACTGTGTGTCTGTAACTGTGTGCGTAACTGTGTCTGTAACTGTGTGTGTAACTGTGTGTAACTGTGTGCGTATCTGTGTCTGTAACTGTGCGTAACTGTGCGTAACTGTGTGTGTAACTGTGTGCGTAACTGTGTGTGTAACTGTGTGTGTAACTGTGTGCGTAACTGTGTCTGTAACTGTGTGTGTAACTGTGTGTGTAACTGTGTGCGTAACTGTGTGTGTAACTGTGTGCGTAACTGTGTGTGTAACTGTGTGTGTAACTGTGTGCATAACTGTGTGTGTAACTGTGTCTGTAACTGTGTCTGTAACTGTGCGTAACTGTGTGCGTAACTGTGTGTGTAACTGTGTGTGTAACTGTGTCTGTAACTGTGTGCGTAACTGTGTGCGTAACTGTGTGCGTAACTGTGTGTGTAACTGTGTGCCTAACTGTGTGCGTAACTGTGTCTGTAACTGTGTCTGTAACTGTGTCTGTAACTGTGCGTAACTGTGTGCGTAACTGTGTGTGTAACTGTGTGTGTAACTGTGTCTGTAACTGTGTGCGTAACTGTGTGCGTAACTGTGTGCGTAACTGTGTGTGTAACTGTGCGTAACTGTGTGCGTAACTGTGTGTGTAACTGTGCGTAACTGTGTTGTCCAACTGTGTGTGTAACTGTGTGCGTAACTGTGTGCGTAACTGTGTGCGTAACTGTGTCTGTAACTGTGTGCGTAACTGTGTCTGTAACTGTGTCTGTAACTGTGTGCGTAACTGTGTGTGTAACTGTGTGCGTAACTGTGTCTGTAACTGTGTGTGTAACTGTGTGCGTAACTGTGTCTGTAACTGTGTGTGTAACTGTGTGCGTAACTGTGTGTGTAACTGTGTCTGTAACTGTGTCTGTAACTGCGTAACTGTGTGCGTAACTGTGTGTGTAACTGTGTGTGTGACTGTGTGCGTAACTGTGTGCGTAACTGTGTCTGTAACTGTGTGTGTAACTGTGTGTGTAACTGTGTCTGTAACTGTGTGCGTAACTGTGTCTGTAACTGTGTGTGTAACTGTGTGCGTAACTGTGTCTTTAACTGTGTGTGTAACTGTGTGTGTAACTGTGTCTGTAACTGTGTGCGTAACTGTGTCTGTAACTGTGTGTGTAACTGTGTCTGTAACTGTGTCTGTAACTGCGTAACTGTGTGCGTAACTGTGTGTGTAACTGTGTGTGTAACTGTGTGTGTAACTGTGTGCGTAACTGTGTGCGTAACTGTGTGTGTAACTGTGTCTGTAACTGTGTCTGTAACTGTGTCTGTAACTGTGTAACTGTGTAACTGTGTGTGTAACTGTGTGTGTAACTGTGTGTGTAACTCTGTGTGTAACTGTGTCTGTAACTGTGTCTGTAACTGCGTAACTGTGTGCGTAACTGTGTGTGTAACTGTGTGTGTAACTGTGTGTGTAACTGTGTCTGTAACTGTGTCTGTAACTGCGTAACTGTGTGTGTAACTGTGTGTGTAACTGTGTCTGTAACTGTGTCTGTAACTGTGTAACTGTGTGTGTAACTGTGTGTGTAACTGTGTGTGTAACTGTGTGTGTAACTGTGTGTGTAACTGTGCGCGTAACTGTGTGCGTAACTGTGTGTGTAACTGTGTCTGTAACTGTGTCTGTAACTGTGTGCGTAACTGTGTCTGTAACTGTGTGTGTAACTGTGTGTGTAACTGTGTCTGTAACTGTGTGCGTAACTGTGTGTGTAACTGTGTCTTTAACTGTGTCTGTAACTGCGTAACTGTGTGCGTAACTGTGTGTGTAACTGTGTGTGTAACTGTGTGTGTAACTGTGTGCGTAACTGTGCGTAACTGTGTGTGTAACTGTGTGTGTAACTGTGTCTGTAACTGTGTGCGTAACTGTGTCTGTAACTGTGTGTCTGTAACTGTGTGCGTAACTGTGTCTGTAACTGTGTGCGTAACTGTGTGTGTAACTGTGTGCGTAACTGTGTTCGTAACTGTGTCTGTAACTGTGTGTCTGTAACTGTGTGCGTAACTGTGTCTGTAACTGTGTGTCTGTAACTGTGTGCGTAACTGTGTCTGTAACTGTGTGTGTAACTGTGTGTAACTGTGTGCGTATCTGTGTCTGTAACTGTGCGTAACTGTGCGTAACTGTGTGTGTAACTGTGTGCGTAACTGTGTGTGTAACTGTGTGTGTAACTGTGTGCGTAACTGTGTGTGTAACTGTGCGTAACTGTGTGCGTAACTGTGTGCGTAACTGTGTCTGTAACTGTGTCTGTAACTGTGTGCGTAACTGTGTCTGTAACTGTGTGTGTAACTGTGTCTGTAACTGTGTGCGTAACTGTGTGCGTAACTGTGTCTTTAACTGTGTGTGTGACTGTGTGTGTAACTGTGTCTGTAACTGTGTGTGTAACTGTGTGCGTAACTGTGTGTAACTGTGTCTGTAACTGCATAACTGTGTGCGTAACTGTGTGTGTAACTGTGTGTGTAACTGTGTCTTTAACTGTGTGTGTAACTGTGTGTGTAACTGTGTCTTTAACTGTGTGTGTAACTGTGTGTGTAACTGTGTGTGTAACTGTGTCTTTAACTGTGTGTGTAACTGTGTGTGTAACTGTGTCTTTAACTGTGTGTGTAACTGTGTGTGTAACTGTGTCTTTAACTGTGTGTGTAACTGTGTGTGTAACTGTGTGCGTAACTGTGCGTAACTGTGTGTGTAACTGTGTCTGTAACTGTGTGTGTAACTGTGTGCGTAACTGTGTGTGTAACTGTGTCTGTAACTGTGTGTGTAACTGTGTTCTCGCTGCAGGTTCGATGTGGAGGCTGAGTGTAGTAAGATAGACGAGAGTCCCACAAACATCATCCTTCCAGAGCGACCTACAGTCAAACAGACAGCCATCAGCACAGGTCAGAGGTCAGAGGTCAACCAACAAACCGTGTCAGTCATCTTGTCACAGGCAGGGCTCTGTAGGTGTTTCTTAATGTCAAGTCACTTCCTTCAGAGGCTCGGTGAGGCTCCTCTTTAGCATTCGGAGAACAGGCTAGCAAGTGCGCGTCAGCCTCATTACGTCAGTGAAAAGGTCCGTTAGCCATCAATAACGTAATTTGTATAATATCAATACGGTTGTAATTTGTACTGGCATTTAAACGTTAAACTTTACTTATATTTACTACGGTTATAACAAATATTTGGTAACGTAAATACTTACACTTCAAAGCATATTGCCCCGTTAACGCTCCGACTCCGATATTTTGTACTTTTTGAACAAGATAGCAAAGCTGCGCGCATAGGATTGTGGGTGATTTGAGAACGCTAAGTGCGCGAAGTCTACTCGTAAGCATCCTTTCCCTTATATGGCATATTTTTCGAACGAAGGACTCAGACCTTGGTTGAAATTCCGAGGATCCTCGACATTGGAACAGTCCTTCAACGGCTGTCGATGATCTAGCATCCTCGAAATTCTGGCTTCCGAGGATCCTTCCTTGACATTGAGAAACGCCTCATGTCACCTGCTGTCTCACTGTCTGTGTGTGTGTGTGTGTGTGTGTGTGTCAGATCTGCCGTCAGTGTGAGTGACTGATGGTCAGTGTGTGCGTGCGTGTGTGTGTGTGTGTGTGTGTGTGACTGATGGTCAGTGTGTGTGTGTGTGTGTGTGACTGATGGTCAGTGTGTGTGTGTGTGTGTGTGTGTGTGTGTGTGTGTGACTGATGGTCAGTGTGAGTGTGTGACTGATGGTCAGTGTGAGTGTGTGAATGATGGTCAGTGTGTGTGTGTGTGACTGATGGTCAGTGTGTGTGTGTGACTGATGGTCAGTGTGTGTGTGTGTGTGTGTGTGTGTGTGTGTGTGTGTGTGTGTGTGTGTGTGTGACTGATGGTCAGTGTGTGTGTGTGTGTGTGTGTGTGTGTGTGTGTGTGACTGATGGTCAGTGTGTGTGTGTGACTGATGGTCAGTGTGTGTGACTGATGGTCAGTGTGTGTGTGTGTGACTGATGGTCAGTGTGTGTGACTGATGGTCAGTGTGTGTGTGTGACTGATGGTCAGTGTGTGTGACTGATGGTCAGTGTGTGTGACTGATGGTCAGTGTGTGTGTGTGTGTGTGTGTGTGACTGATGGTCAGTGTGTGTGTGTGACTGATGGTCAGTGTGTGTGTGTGTGTGTGTGACTGATGGTCAGTGTGTGTGTGTGTGACTGATGGTCAGTGTGTGTGACTGATGGTCAGTGTGTGTGTGTGACTGATGGTCAGTGTGTGTGTTTGACTGATGGTCAGTGTGTGTGACTGATGGTCAGTGTGTGTGACTGATGGTCAGTGTGTGTGTGTGACTGATGGTCAGTGTGTGTGTGTGACTGATGGTCAGTGTGTCTCTCCAGTGTCCGCACAGCACAGAGCCGATCTCGCCCGCCGGGAGAAAGACAAGGAGCTGGAGCCAGCCAACGCCAAAGGTGTGTGTGTGTGTGTGTGAGGAGGTGCTACAGCTGGAGCCAGCCAACGCCAAAGGTGTGTGTGTGTGTGTGTGTGTGAGGAGGTGCTACAGCTGGAGCCAGCCAACGCCAAAGGTGTGTGTGTGTGTGTGTGAGGAGGTGCTACAGCTGGAGCTAGCCAACGCCAAAGGTGTGTGTGTGTGTGTGTGTGAGAGGAGGTGCTACAGCTGGAGCCAGCCAACGCCAAAGGTGTGTGTGTGTGTGTGTGTGTGTGAGGAGGTGCTACAGCTGGAGCCAGCCAACGCCAAAGGTGTGTGTGTGTGTGAGGAGGTGCTACAGCTGGAGCCTGCCAACGCCAAAGGTGTGTGTGTGTGTGTGTGTGTGTGTGAGAGGAGGTGCTACAGCTGGAGCCTGCCAACGCCAAAGGTGTGTGTGTGTGTGTGTGTGTGTGTGTGAGAGGAGGTGCTACAGCTGGAGCCAGCCAACGCCAAAGGTGTGTGTGTGTGTGTGTGTGAGAGGAGGTGCTACAGCTGGAGCCAGCCAACGCCAAAGGTGTGTGTGTGTGTGTGTGTGTGAGGAGGTGCTACAGCTGGAGCCAGCCAACGCCAAAGATGTGTGTGTGTGTGTGTGTGAGGAGGTGCTACAGCTGGAGCCAGCCAACGCCAAAGATGTGTGTGTGTGTGTGTGTGAGGAGGTGCTACAGCTGGAGCCAGCCAACGCCAAAGGTGTGTGTGTGTGTGTGTGTGTGTGTGTGTGTGTGTGTGAGGAGGTGCTACAGCTGGAGCCAGCCAACGCCAAAGGTGTGTGTGTGTGTAAGGAGGTGCTACAGCTGGAGCCTGCCAACGCCAAAGGTGTGTGTGTGTGTGTGTGTGTGAGAGGAGGTGCTACAGCTGGAGCTAGCCAACGCCAAAGGTGTGTGTGTGTGTGTGTGTGAGGAGGTGCTACAGCTGGAGCCTGCCAACGCCAAAGGTGTGTG